>JAWQFJ010028315.1:0-45000 GCA_034096865.1 Theodoxus fluviatilis | reverse complement strand
CGCAAAAATAAGGAAGAACATTTCCTCCCTACCACTTTGCATTTGTCTCCCGTGTTTGCCATTTCTACGGACAAAATTAGCAACAAAATTGATAAAGAGTGCAAATAGACTCTTTTTGGCACCTTGCTTCGTGTCACGGTAGAGGTGGGTTGAATGTACTTTGACCCCCAGCCGGACAGTAAGACAATTGAAATAAACTGAAACTCCTTCCTCAGTCACTTATCTCTTGGGGTCTCGGAGAAAGGACATCCACAAAACGGAACACATAGGCACGGATAAAACGATAGCACAGGGTTTAATAACCAAACAAGATGAATGAAACAATTACACATAGCCTTCAGTTCACAACACCTCCATGTCAAATCTCCAAACAGTCCAACTCACCACTCACTTCCCTTCCACAGTCTAAATCACTTCCTCTACACAGTCCACTTCCTCTACACCGTCACAATTCCCCTACACAGTCTCAATCACATCACACTTCACTGCACAAATCCCAAAACAGTCCAACACACTAACCACCTCCATGCCAAATCCCCAACCAGTCCAACTCACCAATCACACTTCCCTTCCACGGTCCAAATCACTTTCTCTACACAGTCCAACTCACCTCACAATTCCCCTACACAGTCCAACGCAGTTCAAATCACATCACAATTTGCTGCACAAATCCTACACCAGTCCAACTCACCAACCACTTCCCTTCCATATTCCAACGCACTTTCCCTACACAGATCAAATCACATCACAATTCCTCAAGTCAGCCAGCAACTTCCAGGCCAGAGAAACACAGGCCAGGGCCACACAGGTCAGAACACAGCCTCTCAGGCCAATCCACTCCAGGCCCGGACACAATCTTCCGGCACAGATCAATTCAGGACAGAACACAACTTCCGGCCAAACAACTTCGGCCCAGGACACAATCTTCAGCACAGATAAATTCAGGCCAGAACACAACTTTCGGCCAAACAACTTCGGCCAGGACACAATCTTCAGCACAGATAAATTCAGGCCAGAACACAACTTTCTGCCAAATAACTTCGGCCAGGACACAATCTTCCCGCCAGGGCCTGCAACAAACAAAACGACCAGAAACAGTAAACTCTCCCTAATTCACAATGCAATAACGCAACGTATGGAAAATAACCGACTTGGACGAATCACAAAACAACATCCACTCACCCTGCGACCCGGAGTAACAACTGGCCGGCCACCACACTGACCGGCCACTCCGCAACCTCTACTAAATAGGTTGACGACCAGACAAGCACGAGAAACATGAACATCCTCACTAGGAACAAGACACACTTGAACCAATAATCGGCGAAATCGAAATCCGCATCAAAGAGCATGATAAAAACTAGCACAGCCGTGCAGCCCGTGCCTACGCCACAAAACTCATTAACTCACCCAAGCAAAACACGTGCCAAACCCTGAACAGCCTAACCCCAAACTAAAAAGCAGACAAACCGTTTAAAGGCCCCAAATCACCACACCAAACTAATTTACAAACCCACCTTTTAACCCCGAGTCGTGACAGAACCTCCCCCCCAGGACGAGTATCCAGATACTAGTCCGACACCACAACACGACTCAAGAAGTCCGCTCCCCCATTCTCCTTTCCGGGGATAACTCTGCCCACGCCGTCTCCTGTCTCTTCCACCTTCTTGTCGACTCCAGCCTCCTCCACCTACTCGTCGACTCCGGTCCCTTCCACCTTGTCGCCTCCGGTCTCTTCTACCACTGGGCCATGTAGTGGTCTCGTATAAAGGAACCGGAAAGGCCTTCCCTTGCACATCAAAACATGTGTTGCCCAATATCACAGGGATATCTCCGTCAGTGACGATGACCTGTCTCTCCTGAGTAGAATCCAGCCTGTAACCGAATCTTTGCCGTGTCATGTTCCTTCAATCCATGCAAGGACTGCACCATGACTTTTTTTCCAGTGACATCTTCAGGACCAACCAAGTATGAGGGAACTAGCACGTGATCACTCCCAGTGTCGCGTATTGCGTCTACTCCCTTCCCATTGATGCAAACTTTTCTCTTCCGAGAGAACCCTCTTGTCACTGTGGAACTGTGATGAGTGGAGTCCAAATAGGCAAAATGAGCTTTAGTGACAGGTCCATTATTGGTGGGGTCAACTTGCCTACGCTTTGGGCAGAATGCACGAATATGCCCGTTTCCCCCGCAATGCCAGCAACCATCCACATACTGATCATCACTTCCAGGATCATTTGGTGCTTCGGCAGGTTTCCTGGGATCCGCTGTTTTTTGATGGAACCGTGTCCCCGGGGTATCTATCTCAGTAGCCCGTCTTGCTTCCAAATGCCTATCTGCGATCTCCACCAACTCCCTCACATTCTTGGGAGCTTGAGTGCGCACGGTGGTGGCCAGTCCAACAGGCATCGTCTCAAACACCTGCTCTTGTAGCACAAGGTCTTGGACATCCTCAAAGGTGTCCTGTTTGTCGGCTCTTTGCAACCACCGTGTAAAGCTAGCCTGCAATCTTCCAAGCAGCTGAGAGAAGGTTTCATCCCCTTCCCGACGAGCTTGGCGAAACTTTCTTCTGTAAGCTTCCGCTGTGAGGTTGAACCTCGCTTGCAGAGCTTTTTTGACCGCAGTGTAATCTTGCAGCTGCTCCAAGCTGAGCGTAGCTAACGTTTCCCCGGCAGCCCCTTCCATAAGAGCGGTTAACGCTCTTCCCCATTCTTCCTTTGCCCATCCTGCTCCTGTGACCACTCTCTCAAATCTGGTCAGGTATAAATCCAGATCCTCGCCCTCCTTGAATCTAGGCAATTCGAATTTGAGGCGGGCCAGAGTGGGACCACCCTCATCCCCACTACTCTTGCGGTACGTGTTGGTTAGATTAGACTGTAACATCATCAATTCTTCGCGCCTCAGAGCAACCTCTTCTTTCCTGATTGCCTCCTTTCTTTCTTCCTCCTTCCTCCTATTCTCTTCCTTCTCTTCCTTCTCCTTCCTCCTATTCTCTTCCATCTCCTTCCTCCTATTCTCTTCCTTCTCTTCCTTCTCTTCCTTTTCCCTCCTCCTATTCTCTTCCTTCTCTTCCTTCTCCTTCCTCCTATTCTCTTCCATCTCCTTCCTCCTATTCTCTTCCTTCTCTTCCTTCTCTTCCTTTTCCCTCCTCCTATTCTCTTCCTTCTCCCGCATGAATGCCAATTCTTGTTGTCTCAAAATTAACTCCTCTCTCCTCCCCCTGGCCTCTTCACTGATTTGCTGTCGCAGCAACTCCCCCTCAAGTCGCCTTGATCGCCGTTCCTCTTCTACTCGAGCTTTTAACACCTCCACCTCCTTGTCTACTTTCAGCAGCACCGGAGAGCCTTGTAGTGATCCTACTTCATACCTAGGACCACTACGGGGAGAAAGAATTGACCTCGTTTGAGTTCCAGTGGACGGGGTTACGACAGTACACGTGTTAGATGCTGCTAACGAGAAAGTACTGGTGCTGGTGGTCACCAATGTAGGACTCCCTGATACAGACACGATCTTCCCCTCCCCCTTCTCAGCTCGACTTCTTGTCACTACCCCTCCTCTCTCCGCCATTTTGAAATCGTTCCCGGAATAGCCTGCCAATTCGCGGAAACCGGTCAATCGCGGAAAGGTGCAAACCACGACCAAGCACAACCAAGCGGACAGAACAATCATTAGGTCACTGTTACCAGAAAACAATATACCAGGCAAGTTAAGTAAAGATAAACATTTGTCCAATCAATAGTCACCACAAGTAATTCAACCCGAAAACACAACTAGGGGTTGAACCAATGAAAACAAAAAATGAAGAATTCAAAGGTGGAAAACACACATCAACTGAATTAACATTAACATTAACACTTCACGCAAGACCACACAAGGAGTAGTGACTGATTCAGGGAAGTTTCAGATCCCGGACGAGCCCCCAATCTGTCACGGTAGAGGTGGGTTGAATGTACTTTGACCCCCAGCCGGACAGTAAGACAATTAAAATAAACTGAAACTCCTTCCTCAGTCACTTATCTCTTGGGGTCTCGGAGAAAGGACATCCACAAAACGGAACACATAGGCACGGATAAAACGATAGCACAGGGTTTAATAACCAAACAAGATGAATGAAACAATTACACATAGCCTTCAGTTCACAACACCTCCATGTCAAATCTCCAAACAGTCCAACTCACCACTCACTTCCCTTCCACAGTCCAAATCACTTCCTCTACACAGTCCACTTCCTCTACACCGTCACAATTCCCCTACACAGTCTCAATCACATCACACTTCACTGCACAAATCCCAAAACAGTCCAACACACTAACCACCTCCATGCCAAATCCCCAACCAGTCCAACTCACCAATCACTTCCCTTCCACGGTCCAAATCACTTTCTCTACACAGTCCAACTCACCTCACAATTCCCCTACACAGTCCAACGCAGTTCAAATCACATCACAATTTGCTGCACAAATCCTACACCAGTCCAACTCACCAACCACTTCCCTTCCATATTCCAACGCACTTTCCCTACACAGATCAAATCACATCACAATTCCTCAAGTCAGCCAGCAACTTCCAGGCCAGAGAAACACAGGCCAGGGCCACACAGGTCAGAACACAGCCTCTCAGGCCAATCCACTCCAGGCCCGGACACAATCTTCCGGCACAGATCAATTCAGGACAGAACACAACTTCCGGCCAAACAACTTCGGCCCAGGACACAATCTTCAGCACAGATAAATTCAGGCCAGAACACAACTTTCTGCCAAATAACTTCGGCCAGGACACAATCTTCCCGCCAGGGCCTGCAACAAACAAAACGACCAGAAACAGTAAACTCTCCCTAATTCACAATGCAATAACGCAACGTATGGAAAATAACCGACTTGGACGAATCACAAAACAACATCCACTCACCCTGCGACCCGGAGTAACAACTGGCCGGCCACCACACTGACCGGCCACTCCGCAACCTCTACTAAATAGGTTGACGACCAGACAAGCACGAGAAACATGAACATCCTCACTAGGAACAAGACACACTTGAACCAATAATCGGCGAAATCGAAATCCGCATCAAAGAGCATGATAAAAACTAGCACAGCCGTGCAGCCCGTGCCTACGCCACAAATCTCATTAACTCACCCAAGCAAAACACGTGCCAAACCCTGAACAGCCTAACCCCAAACTAAAAAGCAGACAAACCGTTTAAAGGCCCCAAATCACCACACCAAACTAATTTACAAACCCACCTTTTAACCCCGAGTCGTGACACTTCGTTCCAATGGGGCATTTAAAGGAGGCCAAGGTGTTTCCGTTCCATCTGACGCACGCCTGAACGGTGTGATACATCGATTGTAGCATTTTTATACATTTCGTGGAAACACCCGACACTTCTAGTTTGTTCCAAAGGCGTGGACGAAGACCTGAATCGAATGCTTTCATATAATCAGTGAAGGCCACACAAAGTTTACCTTTGCCTTTGCCATAAACTGCTCTTGTAATCATTGCATGCTCGGTGAAGAGGTGGTCTATAGTTGAGTGCTTCTTACGGAAGCCAGCTTGTTCCATGCACAGCTTTCCATTATCTTCCGCCCAGAGTTGCAGACGCTTGGTCAATATTGATGAAAATACTTTACTCAAAATACTTAGCAGTGAGATGCCTCTATAGTTTTGGGGATCTAGAATGCTTCCTCTTTTGTGAATGGGTACAATGACTGATCGGCTTCAGTCTCGTGGGATTTGCTGTGTATCATATATTGTGTTAAACAGTTTTGTTAAGAAGGGAAACTGTTTCCTACCCATTCTAATAAGTTCGCCAGGAATTTCATCCAGACCTAAGACTTTCGAATGTTAAACTTTGGAAATTGCCAATTCTACTTCATGTACAGTAATATCTGTATCTAACGTGTCGTCCTGTACATCATTTGTACTCTTGCTTTCGGTAAAAATGGTCCCTAATGTGTTTGAAGAGATTTTCAAAGTGAAACTTCCATGTTCCTATGCTGATATCTGGCACTTGTCCTCGTTTCCGAAATATGCGTAGGAGATGCCAAAATGTGCTTGATTTATTTAAGTTTTCCATCAGGTTACAATGTAGCTTGTTTAGATTGCCCCTTTTCTTTTCTCTAATCAGTTTCTTATAGGCATTCCTACGTCGCACGTATACGCCCTTTTCTTTCTGCGATAATGCTTTCTTGTATGCCACCAGAGCCCCATTGACTTTTTGCTTCGCAGTTTTGCAATCCCTGTCGAAACAATCTGTCTATGATCTATCTGGTTGTTGGCTCTGAAGTTACGCCTTATACAGTTGGCGGTTTGGAGTAAGGCACAAGTAAATATACTTATTGACGAGTCCATACATGACTCTAGACTCTTTGTGGCACAACTGAGTGATTCTTTAAAGTTAGTGGACTGTATATTCTTAAGCACTTCTTCCTCTTTGCTCTTATCCCATATGATTTTAGAAAATATTTTTGCATCACTTTGGTATCTACCTTTCTGATAAATTATATTTGAATCTCAAGCAGCATATGCCTCGACTCAATTCTAGTTCCTACGGTGATACCTACATCTATTTGGGTACTATTTGTGTGTGCAACTAAGCAGTAGTCGACTACACTGTCCCCATGTTGAGAAACGTAAGTAAATTTCCCATCTGTATCTCCTTTGTTACTACCATTCTCTATGTAAATATGATGTACTCTGCATAGATGAATTAAAATATTGCCAAATTGGTTTACACACCTGTTGCGAGATCACCCCCTCCCCCTTTGTATTAAATTTATTGTATTTACTAACCTGTGGAGTGTGAGTTAGTGTGGCCGCCAACCGTAATAAATTAAGTTATGATAGCGTGTTATGGCTTGTCAATCATAGTTCCCCCTGTGGGTGCGGAGTGAGAATTGACCCACCGCATCACCCTACGTGATTCGTAAGAGGCGAGTGACTAGGGACACCGTGACTTGCCTTACGTTTGCTCTGAACTGTTCTAGTGATTTTTGTGCTTAATGGCCTTGCTTAGCCTAGAAAGGCTGATGGGCCATAAAACGCCATCCATCCATCCATCTATCGCCAACCATGGAAAACTTTGTGCTACGATGCGGAGCGGAGACGTGTGATTGGTCGCATTTCCAAAGCGTGACTGGAGACCTTTCCGGTGATATACTTAATGATATATGAGGGACAGCGAGGGAGAGTGGACGTGGCCCGAGCGTTCCCATTGGATGAGCGAGCATGGACTTCGAAGGCGTCCGCGCTTCGAGTATATAACCCCCCGGCCACCCAGTGGCGCGCGCGGGAAAAACCAACAACAAGAAAAGATCATCACCTGTGTAAAACGCCGTCCCGACCTCGTCAAAGAGATACGGCCTTTCTTCTCTCCACAGTTGACGAAGAGTAAAGCGAGTGCCCCCACGGTCAAGTTCAAGTTGCCGTGCTTGCCGGTGCACGAGGCTACAGAAAGGATACTTCTACATCTGCCCATTTCCAGGGTGAAACTCACGTTCGTCGTGGTTTGTCGTGCCTACCTGTGCACCTGTTGCCCCCTGTTCCCCTTTCCCCTCCCCTTCTCTCCCCACCAGCACCTCTAGAGCTGCTGCTACTGTCATCCCGAGGGTAGGAACCCTCGTGTAAGCGGATTTGTGTATTCACGGATCACGGCTACCTCGCTTTAGGACTACTTTGTACTTATCAACGGGAACAGACTTTTATTTTTGATCGGTTGGCGAGTCATATTTATTCTGTGATGAAGATTGAATTGAAGTATTGTTGTTTCATGATTGTCAGTACTAACCTCCAGTTATCCATATTTTTCGTTATTAGGAGAAATTAAAGTAATTTGATTTTGACCTTTGTCCCCACCGTCTTTTTTTCGTGTTCCATCTTTGATAGAATGACTGTGTGAGATAGTGTTACTAGTTTGGCTGTGTGTGTGAATTTTCCCCTAGACCTTTAGTCAGAAACGAGCCAAGTTGAACTCGTAACAACACTTATCTTGGCAATTCCTTACTGAAGAATAGTCAGGGCAGAAGCAAACGTTTACCTCATCAAATTCATTCTGATCATTCACGTTCGAATGCAGATTTCCGTTATACCTATTCTCGCATTTAGAGGACAGAAGAGAGAGAGAGAGAGAGAGAGAGAGAGAGAGAGAGAGAGAGAGAGAGAGAGAGAGAGCATTTTAGTACTGCGTTAATGGATTCATTCTGATGCGGTGACTCTGTCGAATTCTACCTAGATCTGCGATTGTAAACGGTCCTACCAAAATCCGTAAGTTTGAAGTGTGCAATGGATAATGATTTATGTCCTTTTGAATACATGTGGAGAAATGTCAGAGAACAGCTCTGTACGTCTGCAGAGGTATGTCGTGTCGTCAATTTCAGTCTCAGTCTCTCCCACAGTTGTTTCGTTCAAATCCGTCAAAAGAGAATGATGTTCTTAATAGATCTGTGCCTTGAAATGACACGGCAAAACTGTACTGACATTCAGATGTCTTTTCCTTCCAGCTTACTTCTCTCTGATCTACGTGTCCCAAATTCTCAGCTGTCAAAACGTTCCAAAGTGACGTCACTCTCTTCGTGAGACCATCCATCCGTCGATGTCCAAGCGAATATTGTGACCTCTACCTCTCCATGTGACGTCTTTGGATGATCGGATGGCAGACGTCACGGACAGTGCTTTCTGGCTGACGATGACGTTGCCAACGGAGCACTTGTCACATGACTCAGTGGTCAAAGAAGAAACCAGCCGCCATGCGGCCCAGATCGTTGTAGAGGTGAGTGGCCTGAACGTAGAGTGTGTTTCTTCAAAAGGAAAAATTACCAACTGCCCAAAGACGTAAATATATTTTCTGCATCAATGAAAAAAGAAATGAAAGGAAAACAACCAAAAGTACTGGAAAAATGAACAGATGCAAACATTATTCTTCATCCTTTTGAAGCTGTGAATTACCTTTTTTTAATGCTCAAATAATAAAAGGTCATTTGAATAAGAAACAAATACTTGCTTCCATTCTATTGCTCAGAGAAGTGACAGTTGTCACATGCCACTTCAGAATTGATGTGGAAGGATTGAGGCAAAAGGCCAGGGAAAGAGCTAATTAGTTTATAACTTCAGTCACGTTAATGAACCCGTTACCTCACCTGTAACGTCCATCGACTTGGTGTTCTTTAAATGTTACCTCGACTTCTTTTCTTTTTTTCATGCTAGGTCTGGTTCTTTTTAATGATCTCATACTCGCCATGTGGACGACATCTCGCTAGATCTAGTAACGAAAACAAACTGATTCGGTGATTGCACGCTCTGGTTTTCTCCAAAGAAATGAGGTTAGCGAAATGCTGGTCTCTTACACGATCTCACACTCAGTGTCAAAACTCTACAGGCAATGCAATGCGAAGTTGAAGACAACGTTTTTCGGCTCAGCTGTTTTATGCTCATCCCGTTCTTTAAACATTAAGGCAAGCCGGTTGGGAGACAAAACTCTGACACTGGCATCTGAGGTCGATTTTCCTTTTTTCTAATTAGCGATTTCAGCGAACTATTCATTTGACAAATAAATAGTATTGATAAATTGATACTGTGTTCTTGTAACGGTTTCTTCGACTAGGCCTCAGTATTCCCAACCTTTATCGTTTTCCATTCGAATCGAACAAGAAAAATTGCGACCAGCGTTATCCAAAGAACCTCATGACTGTTGACGTCACGTCCGAAGATGCCGAAAGCTTCCGAAGTGCGGGTCCCTATATACGCGCGTTTGGGAAAAAAATCATCTGCCCGGGCAGGCAGGCAGGCATAAGACGGACGGACAGACACACGGGTGAACACACATACATATACACACACATATATAAAAATACACACTCACATACACCGACAGACACACTCAAAACACACACACACACTCACACACACACACACACACACACACACACACACACACACACACACACACACACACACACACACACACACTACATATACACTCACACACACGCGGACATACACGTATACTGATAGATGCACGCACACACGCACACATACACACACACGCACGCACGCACACATACACACCCACTCATACACACACACATTTACTCACACACAGAGGGAGGAGGGATGGGGGAGGCGGAG
Source organism: Theodoxus fluviatilis (assembly GCA_034096865.1). Taxonomy (NCBI): domain Eukaryota; kingdom Metazoa; phylum Mollusca; class Gastropoda; order Cycloneritida; family Neritidae; genus Theodoxus; species Theodoxus fluviatilis. The sequence goes on along the minus strand of JAWQFJ010028315.1, from coordinate 34,878 downwards.
GTCAGACAAGGGGAAGAAAAAGACATATACAGAGGAAGACAGAGACAGAGAAAGACAGAGACACAGAGAAAGGCAGAGACACACAGGAAGAATGAGAAAACAGAGGAAGACAGAGGCACACAGGAAGACAGAGACACAGAGAAAGGCAGAGGCACACAGGAACACAGAGACACAGAGAAAGACAGAGACACACAGGAAGACAGAGACACAGAGAAAGACAGAGACACACAGGAAGACAGAGACACACAGGAAGACAGAGACACACAGGAAGACAGAGACACACAGGAAGACAGAGACACAGGAAGACAGAGACATACAGGAACACAGAGACACAGAGAAAGACAGAGACACACACAGACACACAGAGAAAGACAGAGACACACACAGACACACAGAGAAAGACAGAGACACACACAGACACACAGAGAAAGACAGAGACACACACAGACACACAGAGAAAGACAGAGACACACAGGAACACAGAGACACAGAGAAAGACAGAGACACAGAGGAAGACAGAGACACACAGGAACACAGAGACACAGAGAAAGACAGAGACACAGAGGAAGACAGAGACACACAGGAACACAGAGACACAGAGAAAGACAGAGACACACAGGAAGACAGAGACACAGAGAAAGACAGAGACACAAAGAAAGACAGAGACACACAGGAACACAGAGACACAGAGAAAGACAGAGACACAGAGAAAGACAGAGACACACAGGAAGACAGAGACACACAGGAACACAGAGACACACAGGAATACAGAGACACACAGGAACATAGAGACACAGAGAAAGATAGAGACACAGCGGAAGACAGAGACACGGAGAAAGACAGAGAAAGACAGAGAAAGACAGAGACACAAAGAAAGACAGAGACACACAGGAACACAGAGACACAGAGAAAGACAGAGACACAGAGAAAGACAGAGACACACAGGAAGACAGAGACACACAGGAACACAGAGACACACAGGAATACAGAGACACACAGGAACATAGAGACACAGAGAAAGATAGAGACACAGCGGAAGACAGAGACACGGAGAAAGACAGAGACACACAGAAAGACAGAGACACAGCGGAAGACAGAGGCACACAGGAAGACAGACACACAGGAAGACTGAGACACACAGGAAGACAGAGACACACAGGAAGACAGAGACACACAGGAAGACAGGGACACACAGGAAGACAGAGACACACAGGACGACAGAGGCACAGGAAGACAGAGACATACAGGAAGACAGAGACACACAGGAACACAGAGACACACAGGAAGACAGAGACAAACAGGAAGACAGAGGCACACAGGAAGACAGAGACACACAGGAAGACAGAGACACAGGAAGACAGAGACACACAGGAAGACAGAGACACACAGGAAGACAGAGACACACAGGAAGACTCAGGCACACAGGAAGACAGAGGCACAGGAAGACAGAGACACACAGGAAGACAGAGACACACAGGAAGACAGAGACACACAGGACGACAGAGGCACACAGGAAGACAGAGACACAGGAACACAGAGACACAGAGAAAGACAGAGACACAGAGGAAGACAGAGACACACAGGAAGACAGAGACACAGGAAGACAGAGACACACAGGAAGACAGAGACACAGAGAAAGACAGAGACACATAGAAAGACAGAGACACACAGGAAGACAGAGACACATAGAAAGACAGAGACACACAGGAAGACAGAGACACACAGGAACACAGAGACACAGAGACACAGGAAGACAGAGACACACAGGAACACAGAGACACAGAGGAATACAGAGACACAGAGGAATACAGAGACACAGAGGAAGACAGAGACACAGAGGAAGACAGAGGCAGAGAGAGAAAAAGAGACACAGAGGAAGACAGAGACAGAGACACACAGGAACACAGAGACACACAGGAACACAGAGACACACAGGAACACAGAGACACACAGGAACACAGAGACACAGAGAACAACAGACTCAGTGACGCTGAGAGAAAGACAGACGTAGGAAACATTTACTCCTTTGCTTTGCACCCCCCCCCCTCACATTTCTCTTCTTTGGGCTCGTCCCGCATCTCCCATCCCCTTCCAAATGACGAAAGTTTCACAGGACTCACTGACTTTTGCAATTCACAATAATTTTCCCTCCGCTGACCCAGCGCAAACATTCTCACGTTTGGTATGTATGCAGCACTTTGCATTGATCAATGGTCACTGTATGCTCTGTAGATAGTGACTGCAAGGCCCGTACTTACTGCACGTTTACCATTCGTAGTTCCTGGCATTGAAACAAATCCACGTGGTCACTTTTTAGGGGAATCCATTTTGCATCTCACATCAATGCTTTCCCATTAGTAGACTTTTTGCGTGTACGCGAAGATAATCATGTTGCACCCAGGAAATTTTGATTTGCAGCACTTGACATCGGTTTAGGATTTGGTCGTTCGCAACTCTTACCATCAGTTGTCAAAGGTCGTGGACGTTGTTCTTGAACACGATGAAGGCAATCATTCCGCTGAGTCTAAGACACAGGTGAAGCTACTCGATCCCCCCCCCCTCCCCCCCGCATGAACTGAAGCCCTAGCTGCCGGGCTTTCGGGGCCTGCTCCTGTAGCTAGCCAAGGATGGCCACGAGCAGCCACAGAGGTTACATCAGGTCAGGGTCAGTTTCGTAAAACCCAACCATGTATTTAAACCACCCTGGAAGATTGAGCTAAACTTACACGCAGGATTTAAGCGTCGCCAACATCGATATTCATTATTCTTGATGCTCTTTGCAGCTGGTGACTCTGATTCTGCTGGCGGGAGGCTCCATCATCTGCAACGCCTTGGTGTGCCTGGTGGTGCATCGCTCTCGGCGCATGCAGTCCACCACCAATTACTTTGTCGTGTCCCTGGCGGCGGGCGACCTTCTCCTGACCCTGGGTGCCGCCCCTCTGGAAGCAGCCTCCGCAGCTTTCGGACGCTGGGGGGCGGGTGACTTTCTGTGCCGCATCACTCGGTTTCTGCTCAGTGTCGTCCCTGCGGCAGCGTTGCTGGTGCTGGTGTGCGTGAGTGTGGACCGATACTACACCATCCTGTACCCGCTCAGCTTCAGGGTGACTCGTGGCACGGCAAAACGCATGGTGACCTTGTGTTGGGTCCTGGCTCTACTGCTGAGCTCCCCAAGCCTCTACTACTTCGCTCTGCAACCCTGGGGCCCCGGAAGTTGGGGCGAACCGATATGCCTGCCTTTCCCCCCCAACGATCACTGGACGGGCCTGGCGCTGACGGCCCTGATGATCCTGGGACACTACCTAGTGCCACTCCTCGTGGCCTCCGTCTTCTTCGGGCGAGTGGTGCGCCACATCTGGATGCCCTCTTCCTTCCAGGGGAGGAGACCTCGAGCAGGAGCCCCCGTGCCTCGAACTAAAGCCAAGATGGTGGGAATGCTGGTGCTGGTAGGCGCCATCACCGCTTGTCTCTTCCTGCCCCACCAGGTGGCTCTCCTTTGGGTCGCCGTGGCCCAGCCCAGCTATGTGCCCCGCACGCTGCACGTGGGCGTCACGTGGTCCACCCTGGCCTCGGGCGTGGCCAAACCTTTGGTCTATCTCTTCTACAATGCCAACTTTCGACGCGGCTGTCGCGAGGTCTTCTGCATGTCCACCATGAAATGCTACAGATGCCAGACGTACGTCATCACCCAAACGTCGGCCCTGGGAAAGAAAAACCACGTGGGCGTCATGGACCCCGCGTGTGACGACGGCAGCCATCATCAACACCATCACCATCACCACCACCACCTTCACCCTGGAGAAGACAGCGGGAGAATGGTTGCGGAGCTCGCTTTCAACCGCGCCAAGGAAGTGGAGAAATCGGTGTGGCCCCTGAACAATGCCATGCCCAACACCTATCTGTAGACTCTGGAGCCCAGGGTGTTGTTCCGTGCACGAAGGTCGTAACGATGAGTAATTATAATTTATGGCTGTTGAGGGCCTCTGTGGCGAGGTCGCGCGCAGCCCATGAGCCTGGCCTTGAACTTGGTTTTGGTGCCTCGCTCGGATTTTATAAACTGTTCATTGGAAGGTCAGTGGTTGAGTCCCTGTGAGTTTTACGTTTGTTTTCTTAAGTCTGAAATGCATTCACTGCCACTTTACCAGGATTTCACAACAGTATAAACAACAACAAGTTTATCGTTATAGTCGTCTGTCATATGGCGACATACATAAAATGTATGGACGTTTCTCTTCGTTGTGATAAATATACGTGTATATAATGCGGAATATGGCGTTTCTTTGGTCGTCTCTGCATGGTTCTTTAATGCTCTATGATTGCCTCTTCCTTCTTTAGCATTTTCTGATCCACCTGTTTGATTCAGCTGTATCACTTTCCAACATTTCTCTGCATTAAGCCGTCAGTTGTGTTGTGGCCTCGAAAACGCTCTAATGACAAATGCCTGACGCACATCTATTACTTTCAAATCTGATACATAATTATTGTTATCCTTCCCACAGCTCAAAGCATCCATGCCCAGACCCCAAAGTTATATTTTGTTTTTGTCTTCAATCTTCGACATTGTTCGAGTTAAATGGCAAGACCAGTGATTGAATTCTTCATCATGTAGTGAAAACACAGAGGTCACATTTGCTCTAATCAAGCGGTCCACGCATCTCAAGTTTCCAAGTAACAAACGAAATCCTCACCGTCGGCCCTGGATCCCACGCTTTGAGCCACCTCTAGATAAAAATCTTGCGTCGTGATGCCAAGATCATTTCGACGCTTTTCACCCCTCCCCATAATTTCATTGCACGAACCTTTTCCTGACAGTGCCACCGCCTTATCTTGCCTGCAGTTCCCGGATGTTGCAAACCCGTGTGGGGCAGTACTGTGGACAAACAGCAACTGTACCTGCGTGTTGTTCACAGGCTTGCAGTCACCAACGATAGACAAGTAGGAAACTTTATTCAGTGTCACGATTTTGCTGGAAGAATTCATACTATGGATGTAGTTGTTTATTAACATTCTGGATGTTTGCTGACGAGTGTCAGGTTTACTTTTATCGTTGAAAAAGTTTTTTCAAAGTATATTTTCGTCGAAATTCCATGTGACTGACCATGTTAGAACTTGCTATGTCTAAAAGTAAGATTTTTGTTCGTTTCTTCTTTTTTTCTCTTAGTCATGCATGTTGCTGTGAAGGTGCAATTTCAAACTTTTTTCATAAAGGTTTCAATGTATTTGTTGAGCACTGCAAAGACGTCGAACGTTTAAAAACAACAAAAACAACAACATTATCTTATGTAGATTTGAAAGTTTCTTATGCGTAGTTTGTTAGCGCAGCCCTTGCGTATAACATTCACTCCTAAGAAAGCAATGTCTGAATCTCTTGCGTGTTTATCACCCTAATGTTAGGAAACAAAGTTCACTTGAGTCGGCCTGCTTGGTCGCTCGCTTTTACAACGTGTCATTTGTTGTAGATATAAAAACCGCTGGCGCTGAACCTCCAGGTTTAGCGCTCAGACTGTGGCTGTTCCCAGAGTTGAACTGGCCACGCGGATGGACAATCCCCCCTCTCTCTCTCTCTCTCTCTCTCTCTCTCTCTCTCTCTCTCTCTCTCTCTCTCTCTCTCTCTCTCTCTTCTCCCCCACCCCCCCACCCCCCTGTCCTCCCTTCCCTTATCTCCCAGCTGTCATAGCCTCCGCTACTCTCCCCCGCTCCTCTCCCGGTGGCTGGCATTGTTCTGTCAGTTTTGATCACGTCACGCATTTCGCCATTCCGTCAACTAAACAGCCCTCGCCATTCCATCAATTGAGTATTTAGGGAGGTGCTTCCGAGTGTACGACCTTAAAAACCACTTTCTGTTCAAACCTCGATTCTGAAAATTTGAAACATTCAATCGGACCTAACTTCCAGTAAGTGTGCAAAATGTCAAGGAAATCCGTCCATTAGTTTTTGAGATATCAGCCGTTAAGTCGGGACAGACAGACAGACACACACACAGACAGACAGACAGATAAAGTCTGTAGGACCTCCAGTAAACCTGGAGGGATAAATTCGTGTCTGCAGCACCGACGTTCTCATCTGTTTCACACACTGCTATGAGTTTGCTGTTGCCAGGACCCTATTTCTTTCGTAAAGTTGTGCTTCTTTTGATTTGTATTGCTTTTTTCTACTTCCATTTATGTCTTAAAATAATATCACCTTGTTATGAAAAGCACTGTCTACCAGTCTGTCAATGTGGCTCACATTTGAAGTTATGTGTACATGGAGCCCACAAACCTCGCTCGGACATGTCAGTCACTGGCTCCGAGGTTCCAAGTTAATCTTTGCTTTGCATGATTGACAGCCCCCCCCCCCCCCTTCCCCGAGGGAAAAACTGGTTTTCTGGCTGCAAGTGGTTTTGTATATGATTCACCAAGAGTCTCTGCAGAAAAGACTGTCATTGCTTTGCATGGAGGCACTCAGATTAGGCCTTGTTTACGCTCCCTTCTTCCAGGGACGTTGATGTTGGTTTAAGTGCAAGTGTGGAAAATAGAAGTCAAGTCATCTCATGTTTTATATCCTGTTCTGAAGATTGTATAATGAAAGCAGATTCCTAAGAATAGCAAAGGGATATAACTGCATAAATACATCACTTAAAGTGAATTTCGTAGTGAGTACGAAAAACGTGCGAAATGAGTAAAGTTGTCATTCTCAAGAACGAAGCGATTGCGTTGTCGTGCCGACGCTCTGTGGGCTGCTGGCCACGAGGAGTTTGCATCCAAGTGTTTTGTCTTCACGTCAAACCTGTGTCATCACTGAAACTAGGACAGACTTGCTTTCATTTTCGCGGGTGTCAGGGATCGATTGTTTTGTGTACGTGATATCGTTATATATTTTCCGGTACAAATGTTTGTATCTCAATACGATTGCAACCTTGAAATTGCTTCACAAGCAGCTGTGTATGCTGGAATTCTCAATTCAGTCACGTTACGCATCGATCCTGCCAGTCTCGTAGCACCCGACACTGTCGTTAACGGCACAGTGTGTACATTCTGACACACTTTTAATGTAATGATATTAGTTTTATACATTGCACTCAGTCAGTAGCATATGTGTCGGTAGAATGACAGTTATGCGTTCCGTTGATTTGGTTATTATGATGTACGTGTTACGCTCGGGTTTAGTCCCTGCTGGAGGGACAATGTATTCATGGACAGCAATAATAAGCAGCCATTAGCAAGACGTAGTCTGTTCCAGATGGAGTGGATTAGGGTGATGTTGCGGCATAGCAGTAGTGTACAGTATGTATGTTTATTTTGTCACGAGACAATCTGTCCCGTGATTCTCTCTCCATGTCTGTCTCTCTCTCTCTCTCTCTCTCTCTCTCTCTCTCTCTCTCTCTCTCTCTCTCTCTCTATCTCTCTCTCTCTCTATCTCTCTCTCTATCTCTCTCTCTCTCTCTCTCACTCACACACACACACACGCACCCCCAAACACACGCACCACCCCCCCCCACACGCGCACCCACCCACCCAACCACCCACCCACTCACCACACACACACACACACACACACACACACACACACATGGGCGTACGCGTCCGGTACGCGTGATAGTAATCATGCTCAGGAATAAAAGATTTCGCTCGCGGCTACAGTTGCGCTAACGGATGCGCAGATGCTGTCCGAAGACACTGAGACGCAGTGCACGTTAACAAAAACGCACATGTACTTCGGACACGTGGGAGTGCACAAGGACGTTTCCGAGCGCAAACCGTAGAGGCAGGCACTGATTGACGTCAGAGAGACCAGTAAACAGGTTACAATGAAGAGGAGACGGATTGTCCAGAGCAATGTGTGAATGGGCGTAGACTTATGTCTGGCAGAGGTATTATCAACAAATGTAAAATGAACCATTAGGCTGAATACCACGCCATAACACAGAAGTTGCCATTGAGAATGCATGCGTTTGCATAGGGTTACTGCTCATCTGACAAGCTGTCAGGCGTTTTTCCTGTCTCAGAAATACCGGTTTTAGATAATGATCTTACAGTTATAACGATTTAACGTTGGTTCTTGCATAAACACGTGCGGATTCTTCAAGGTCCGCAGCATTAAAAAAAACCCACACTATTATGCTAGACAAAAATCGGATCTTTATTCATCTAACAATCACTAGCTCACTGTGTACACGAGGTGATTGTTTCAGGAAACAGTTTTAATTGCGATTAAACTTTGTTATGTGTGCAGGAGAATTCGCTAAAATTTGGTCTTTCACTTTTCTGTTATGTTCAGTCAAACTGAAATATTTTCATGCTCGTACTGACATGAGAATGCTGCAAATATGTAATGGGATGTTAAGAGAGTGTCATGTATCGGATGTCGCATGGTGGCTGTGGTCTTGGTAACGGGTAAGGAATGTTGTTACAAATGTTGTTACAAGTGTTGTTACAAGTGTTGTTACAAGTGTTGTTACAAGTGTTGTTACAAATGTTGTTACAAGTGTTGTTACAAATGTTGTCACGGTGAAGATGCGCTTGTGCTTCGTGTGGACGTTGTTCTCCATTTGTCCTGCACAGCTGCTTACAAGGCTTGCGTGAGACTTGGGAGATATCAGAATGACACATATCTTTCATCAGAATGGTTGAGATGTTCCAGATGAGTCACTGCACTCGTCGACTTGAGTTGTTGCACGGTATCTACCGAACATCCCCTGGAAACTTTGCTTGTGAAGAGGTGATGTGAATACTTGACATGAAGGTATCAGGACTCGTTGCTCATTAATGTGCGTGTCTGCAGATTAAAGCGAACATTTTTGTTTGAGACGTATTTTACGTGAAGGATGTTATGCATATGGACAAAAAACACAATCAAAAAGCACATTTTATTCTTAAAATGATTGTGAGTTTTCGGTGGATTGCCACAAACAATGCTTGGTGTCGGAACACTGGAGCAAAGACGTGTCGCTTTTCTTTGGCTGAATACAACCTATGATGTACTGAAAATAGTTTTCTGCAGTCTCTCAATAAAGGATTACGTGATTGCTATCTACACAAGTGGACAGCAAAAATTAACAGCAACACTAGATTTATAAATTCTTCCAAAATAATATGTAATGTGAGAGATTTTTGTGTACCATAGATATTCAGATGTTTAGAGATGTATTCATGCGATTTAGATTAGAAAAGAATGAACTGAGAAGCAATGTCCGATCGACATCAGAACAGAGTCCACTGAAAACTTGTCCAATTTGCACTGAAATTGAAAACGAAGCCTATTTTATGCTTTACTGTTCTGTTCATAATGACCCTGGAGAAAAATATTCATCTCGGTACATTCAGCGAACTGACTGTGCTACTGTGGTATATTTGCTGAATGGAGGTGGTACAGAAACAACTCGAAATGTTGCCATGTTTATTCATTATTCTCTGCAGTTCGAACAAAGACAATAAACATGTCATCATGTCGCGTATGTGATGAATGAGGCTCACTGCTATCGACGTAAAGACGAAAATCACGTCTGTTTTGCTGTGTTGTATTTTAATCCATGTATATACCATTGGATCTTTCATTTACTGTCCATCCAGTTTTAATACATTCCAGTTAATAGAAGCGCTGTAAATGAGTCCGAAGTATGTACAAAATGTTTGTAAACAGCAGTTCTAGACGCAATGTGAGACTACATGTCACGGTCAAAGCCTATGGGGTGACTTACAATTCCTATAAAGATACTGTCCAGAATAGCACAAACAACAGCAGCATTGGCAATGTTGAAGCCAATATGGCGTGACAGAAATATCGCTCTCGCGTCGAAGATCAGGTTCATGCGCACGCTGGCAATCTCCGTATTCTTGTATGCATGCGAGTCCTGGACACTCACATCTGAACTACAGAGACGGATACAAGCCCTGGAAATGAGATGCTACCGCAAGATTCTGAACATCTTATATAAAGACCATGTCACGAATGAGGAAGTCAGCAACAGGATCAATACGAAGACCTGCTCTCAATCGTGAAGAGCAGAAAGCTGAAGTGGTACGGTCACGTGTCAAGAGGCAGTGGGCTGGCCAAGACCATCCTGCAAGGTACCGTACCAGGTGGGAGAAGGAGAGGCAGACAGAGAAAGAGGTGGGAAGACAACATCAAAGAGTGGACAGGCTTGACCTTTGCTGACTCACAGCGAGCCACAGAGGATAGAGATCGATGGAGGAAGATTGTCCGAAAGTCATCAGTGGTGCCTCAACAATCCATCTCAAGGTTAAGAGACTGAACTGAACTGAACTGAACAATTCCTAAAGTATTAGTTCTTAGCTTGTAAGGACTTACTTTTTTATCAGTTCACAATTGTAATATCGAATGAGAAACAAAACAAAGCACGTGGAATCGCATTAGTGCAACCGAAGATGTAAATCCTATTTGTAGATCGTACGATGATACTGTTGTTATCTTAATGATGTATGTGTTGGCGGACATAAAGATAATCAATCAATCAATCAATCAATCTCTCTCTCATTCTCTTTCTCTCTCTCTCACTCTCTCTCTCACTCTCTCTCTTTCTCTCACTCTCTCTCTCTTGCTCTCACTCTCTCAATCTCTCTCACTCTCTCTCTTTCACTCTCTCTCTCTCTCACTCTCTCTCACTCTCTCACTTTCTCTCACTCTCTCTCACTCTCTCACTCTCTCTCACTCTCTCTCACCCTCTTTCTCTCTCTCACTCTCTCTCACTCTCTCTCAAGCTCCAACATGCACAGACTCACGCACGTGCGAACGAGCCTACATGCATGCATGTTTGAACGAAGAAGCAAAACAGCAAACCAGCACACAGGATAGCGGCTCGTCAATTGCGGTGAAGACGTGAGGCATGCCGAAGGTGAGATCGCATTCCAATCTCAGGTGTTCGGACTCTATGGCACCATGCAGACTGCGCCCGTGCCCTGGTCAACGCACACTGCATGTCTTCTTCTTTGAAGATGTCCTCGCACAAGAAGAAGTGACTGTAGTTGTAGCAGGCAGCCGTCTTGTCTCGAAAGACAATAGTGGCGCCTCCGTAGGTCAGATGGCTTGGGGGGTTGAGGCCTGTTCTCAGCAAGTCCAACCACTCGCACAGGAACCTGTCCGGCAAGTACAAAAAGGTCGCCTGCGACATTGTTCCCAGTCAGGTACTTGGGACGAAGCCAGGTTTTGACTTCACTCATGGACACGTCACTGCCGGGAGCTGTCTGCCCGAACCACTCTGTCACATGAGAAGCCGCATAGTATCGTGAATCTCTGTGGTCCGTCTTTCGACTGCATTCGACCCCGACCTCATCTCCATTTGAATAACATACCGATTCAAGTGAACTATTGAGGTATTCTACATTGTGCTTTAGAAAATAAATTATGTTACGTTGTTACTGTTTCTTATTTGTGTCAGTAGTCCTCAAAATGAGCGTTTTGCGTGCGAATCGAGGAAAATAAAAAGATGGTTTGTGCGCCGGGCTAAAGGAAAGGTTCGTAGAGTTTCAAGAGCGTGTCCTGGAAACACTACGTACAATTCAAACCTGGTCTCCCGATCCTTCCGAACTCGGTTCGTGAGCAGAGTGTTCGCCCGGCTAAGAACCACCTTGAGGAGTCCCAGCCTGGTCCCAGCCTGGTCCCAGCCTGGTCCCAGCCTGGCGTGGCAGTTTCTATCGCATCCTCCACATACTTAGGCTGAAATAAGAACCACCTTGAGGAGTCCCACCCTGGCGTGGCAGTTTCTATCGCATCCTCCACATACTTAGGCTGAAATAAGAACCACCTTGAGGAGTCCCAGCCTGGCGTGGCAGTTTCTATCGCATCCTCCACATACTTAGGCTGAAATAAGAACCACCTTGAGGAGTCCCAGCCTGGCGTGGCAGTTTCTATCGCATCCTCCACATACTTAGGCTGAAATAAGAACCACCTTGAGGAGTCCCAGCCTGGCGTGGCAGTTTCTATCGCATCCTCCACATACTTAGGCTGAAATAAGAACCACCTTGAGGAGTCCCAGCCTGGCGTGGCAGTTTCTATCGCATCCTCCACATACTTAGGCTGAAATAAGAACCACCTTGAGGAGTCCCACCCTGGCGTGGCAGTTTCTATCGCATCCTCCACATACTTAGGCTGAAATAAGAACCACCTTGAGGAGTCCCAGCCTGGCGTGGCAGTTTCTATCGCATCCTCCACATACTTAGGCTGAAATAAGAACCACCTTGAGGAGTCCCAGCCTGGCGTGGCAGTTTCTATCGCATCCTCCACATACTTAGGCTGAAATAAGAACCACCTTGAGGAGTCCCAGCCTGGCGTGGCAGTTTCTATCGCATCCTCCACATACTTAGGCTGAAATAAGAACCACCTTGAGGAGTCCCACCCTGGCGTGGCAGTTTCTATCGCATCCTCCACATACTTAGGCTGAAATAAGAACCACCTTGAGGAGTCCCAGCCTGGCGTGGCAGTTTCTATCGCATCCTCCACATACTTAGGCTGAAATAAGAACCACCTTGAGGAGTCCCACCCTGGCGTGGCAGTTTCTATCGCATCCTCCACATACTTAGGCTGAAATAAGAACCACCTTGAGGAGTCCCACCCTGGCGTGGCAGTTTCTATCGCATCCTCCACATACTTAGGCTGAAATAAGAACCACCTTGAGGAGTCCCAGCCTGGCGTGGCAGTTTCTATCGCATCCTCCACATACTTAGGCTGAAATAAGAACCACCTTGAGGAGTCCCAGCCTGGCGTGGCAGTTTCTATCGCATCCTCCACATACTTAGGCTGAAATAAGAACCACCTTGAGGAGTCCCAGCCTGGCGTGGCAGTTTCTATCGCATCCTCCACATACTTAGGCTGAAATAAGAACCACCTTGAGGAGTCCCACCCTGGCGTGGCAGTTTCTATCGCATCCTCCACATACTTAGGCTGAAATAAGAACCACCTTGAGGAGTCCCAGCCTGGCGTGGCAGTTTCTATCGCATCCTCCACATACTTAGGCTGAAATAAGAACCACCTTGAGGAGTCCCAGCCTGGCGTGGCAGTTTCTATCGCATCCTCCACATACTTAGGCTGAAATAAGAACCACCTTGAGGAGTCCCAGCCTGGCGTGGCAGTTTCTATCGCATCCTCCACATACTTAGGCTGAAATAAGAACCACCTTGAGGAGTCCCAGCCTGGCGTGGCAGTTTCTATCGCATCCTCCACATACTTAGGCTGAAATAAGAACCACCTTGAGGAGTCCCAGCCTGGCGTGGCAGTTTCTATCGCATCCTCCACATACTTAGGCTGAAATAAGAACCACCTTGAGGAGTCCCAGCCTGGCGTGGCAGTTTCTATCGCATCCTCCACATACTTAGGCTGAAATAAGAACCACCTTGAGGAGTCCCACCCTGGCGTGGCAGTTTCTATCGCATCCTCCACATACTTAGGCTGAAATAAGAACCACCTTGAGGAGTCCCACCCTGGCGTGGCAGTTTCTATCGCATCCTCCACATACTTAGGCTGAAATAAGAACCACCTTGAGGAGTCCCACCCTGGCGTGGCAGTTTCTATCGCATCCTCCACATACTTAGGCTGAAATAAGAACCACCTTGAGGAGTCCCACCCTGGCGTGGCAGTTTCTATCGCATCCTCCACATACTTAGGCTGAAATAAGAACCACCTTGAGGAGTCCCACCCTGGCGTGGCAGTTTCTATCGCATCCTCCACATACTTAGGCTGAAATAAGAACCACCTTGAGGAGTCCCAGCCTGGCGTGGCAGTTTCTATCGCATCCTCCACATACTTAGGCTGAAATAAGAACCACCTTGAGGAGTCCCACCCTGGCGTGGCAGTTTCTATCGCATCCTCCACATACTTAGGCTGAAATAAGAACCACCTTGAGGAGTCCCACCCTGGCGTGGCAGTTTCTATCGCATCCTCCACATACTTAGGCTGAAATAAGAACCACCTTGAGGAGTCCCAGCCTGGCGTGGCAGTTTCTATCGCATCCTCCACATACTTAGGCTGAAATAAGAACCACCTTGAGGAGTCCCAGCCTGGCGTGGCAGTTTCTATCGCATCCTCCACATACTTAGGCTGAAATAAGAACCACCTTGAGGAGTCCCACCCTGGCGTGGCAGTTTCTATCGCATCCTCCACATACTTAGGCTGAAATAAGAACCACCTTGAGGAGTCCCACCCTGGCGTGGCAGTTTCTATCGCATCCTCCACATACTTAGGCTGAAATAAGAACCACCTTGAGGAGTCCCAGCCTGGCGTGGCAGTTTCTATCGCATCCTCCACATACTTAGGCTGAAATAAGAACCACCTTGAGGAGTCCCACCCTGGCGTGGCAGTTTCTATCGCATCCTCCACATACTTAGGCTGAAATAAGAACCACCTTGAGGAGTCCCAGCCTGGCGTGGCAGTTTCTATCGCATCCTCCACATACTTAGGCTGAAATAAGAACCACCTTGAGGAGTCCCAGCCTGGCGTGGCAGTTTCTATCGCATCCTCCACATACTTAGGCTGAAATAAGAACCACCTTGAGGAGTCCCAGCCTGGCGTGGCAGTTTCTATCGCATCCTCCACATACTTAGGCTGAAATAAGAACCACCTTGAGGAGTCCCAGCCTGGCGTGGCAGTTTCTATCGCATCCTCCACATACTTAGGCTGAAATAAGAACCACCTTGAGGAGTCCCAGCCTGGCGTGGCAGTTTCTATCGCATCCTCCACATACTTAGGCTGAAATAAGAACCACCTTGAGGAGTCCCACCCTGGCGTGGCAGTTTCTATCGCATCCTCCACATACTTAGGCTGAAATAAGAACCACCTTGAGGAGTCCCAGCCTGGCGTGGCAGTTTCTATCGCATCCTCCACATACTTAGGCTGAAATAAGAACCACCTTGAGGAGTCCCACCCTGGCGTGGCAGTTTCTATCGCATCCTCCACATACTTAGGCTGAAATAAGAACCACCTTGAGGAGTCCCAGCCTGGCGTGGCAGTTTCTATCGCATCCTCCACATACTTAGGCTGAAATAAGAACCACCTTGAGGAGTCCCACCCTGGCGTGGCAGTTTCTATCGCATCCTCCACATACTTAGGCTGAAATAAGAACCACCTTGAGGAGTCCCACCCTGGCGTGGCAGTTTCTATCGCATCCTCCACATACTTAGGCTGAAATAAGAACCACCTTGAGGAGTCCCAGCCTGGCGTGGCAGTTTCTATCGCATCCTCCACATACTTAGGCTGAAATAAGAACCACCTTGAGGAGTCCCAGCCTGGCGTGGCAGTTTCTATCGCATCCTCCACATACTTAGGCTGAAATAAGAACCACCTTGAGGAGTCCCAGCCTGGCGTGGCAGTTTCTATCGCATCCTCCACATACTTAGGCTGAAATAAGAACCACCTTGAGGAGTCCCACCCTGGCGTGGCAGTTTCTATCGCATCCTCCACATACTTAGGCTGAAATAAGAACCACCTTGAGGAGTCCCACCCTGGCGTGGCAGTTTCTATCGCATCCTCCACATACTTAGGCTGAAATAAGAACCACCTTGAGGAGTCCCACCCTGGCGTGGCAGTTTCTATCGCATCCTCCACATACTTAGGCTGAAATAAGAACCACCTTGAGGAGTCCCAGCCTGGCGTGGCAGTTTCTATCGCATCCTCCACATACTTAGGCTGAAATAAGAACCACCTTGAGGAGTCCCAGCCTGGCGTGGCAGTTTCTATCGCATCCTCCACATACTTAGGCTGAAATAAGAACCACCTTGAGGAGTCCCACCCTGGCGTGGCAGTTTCTATCGCATCCTCCACATACTTAGGCTGAAATAAGAACCACCTTGAGGAGTCCCAGCCTGGCGTGGCAGTTTCTATCGCATCCTCCACATACTTAGGCTGAAATAAGAACCACCTTGAGGAGTCCCACCCTGGCGTGGCAGTTTCTATCGCATCCTCCACATACTTAGGCTGAAATAAGAACCACCTTGAGGAGTCCCACCCTGGCGTGGCAGTTTCTATCGCATCCTCCACATACTTAGGCTGAAATAAGAACCACCTTGAGGAGTCCCAGCCTGGCGTGGCAGTTTCTATCGCATCCTCCACATACTTAGGCTGAAATAAGAACCACCTTGAGGAGTCCCACCCTGGCGTGGCAGTTTCTATCGCATCCTCCACATACTTAGGCTGAAATAAGAACCACCTTGAGGAGTCCCACCCTGGCGTGGCAGTTTCTATCGCATCCTCCACATACTTAGGCTGAAATAAGAACCACCTTGAGGAGTCCCACCCTGGCGTGGCAGTTTCTATCGCATCCTCCACATACTTAGGCTGAAATAAGAACCACCTTGAGGAGTCCCACCCTGGCGTGGCAGTTTCTATCGCATCCTCCACATACTTAGGCTGAAATAAGAACCACCTTGAGGAGTCCCAGCCTGGCGTGGCAGTTTCTATCGCATCCTCCACATACTTAGGCTGAAATAAGAACCACCTATGAGGAGTCCCACCCTGGCGTGGCAGTTTCTATCGCATCCTCCACATACTTAGGCTGAAATAAGAACCACCTTGAGGAGTCCCACCCTGGCGTGGCAGTTTCTATCGCATCCTCCACATACTTAGGCTGAAATAAGAACCACCTTGAGGAGTCCCACCCTGGCGTGGCAGTTTCTATCGCATCCTCCACATACTTAGGCTGAAATAAGAACCACCTTGAGGAGTCCCAGCCTGGCGTGGCAGTTTCTATCGCATCCTCCACATACTTAGGCTGAAATAAGAACCACCTTGAGGAGTCCCACCCTGGCGTGGCAGTTTCTATCGCATCCTCCACATACTTAGGCTGAAATAAGAACCACCTTGAGGAGTCCCACCCTGGCGTGGCAGTTTCTATCGCATCCTCCACATACTTAGGCTGAAATAAGAACCACCTTGAGGAGTCCCACCCTGGCGTGGCAGTTTCTATCGCATCCTCCACATACTTAGGCTGAAATAAGAACCACCTTGAGGAGTCCCACCCTGGCGTGGCAGTTTCTATCGCATCCTCCACATACTTAGGCTGAAATAAGAACCACCTTGAGGAGTCCCACCCTGGCGTGGCAGTTTCTATCGCATCCTCCACATACTTAGGCTGAAATAAGAACCACCTTGAGGAGTCCCAGCCTGGCGTGGCAGTTTCTATCGCATCCTCCACATACTTAGGCTGAAATAAGAACCACCTTGAGGAGTCCCAGCCTGGCGTGGCAGTTTCTATCGCATCCTCCACATACTTAGGCTGAAATAAGAACCACCTTGAGGAGTCCCAGCCTGGCGTGGCAGTTTCTATCGCATCCTCCACATACTTAGGCTGAAATAAGAACCACCTTGAGGAGTCCCACCCTGGCGTGGCAGTTTCTATCGCATCCTCCACATACTTAGGCTGAAATAAGAACCACCTTGAGGAGTCCCACCCTGGCGTGGCAGTTTCTATCGCATCCTCCACATACTTAGGCTGAAATAAGGAACCACCTTGAGGAGTCCCACCCTGGCGTGGCAGTTTCTATCGCATCCTCCACATACTTAGGCTGAAATAAGAACCACCTTGAGGAGTCCCACCCTGGCGTGGCAGTTTCTATCGCATCCTCCACATACTTAGGCTGAAATAAGAACCACCTTGAGGAGTCCCACCCTGGCGTGGCAGTTTCTATCGCATCCTCCACATACTTAGGCTGAAATAAGAACCACCTTGAGGAGTCCCACCCTGGCGTGGCAGTTTCTATCGCATCCTCCACATACTTAGGCTGAAATAAGAACCACCTTGAGGAGTCCCAGCCTGGCGTGGCAGTTTCTATCGCATCCTCCACATACTTAGGCTGAAATAAGAACCACCTTGAGGAGTCCCACCCTGGCGTGGCAGTTTCTATCGCATCCTCCACATACTTAGGCTGAAATAAGAACCACCTTGAGGAGTCCCAGCCTGGCGTGGCAGTTTCTATCGCATCCTCCACATACTTAGGCTGAAATAAGAACCACCTTGAGGAGTCCCACCCTGGCGTGGCAGTTTCTATCGCATCCTCCACATACTTAGGCTGAAATAAGAACCACCTTGAGGAGTCCCACCCTGGCGTGGCAGTTTCTATCGCATCCTCCACATACTTAGGCTGAAATAAGAACCACCTTGAGGAGTCCCACCCTGGCGTGGCAGTTTCTATCGCATCCTCCACATACTTAGGCTGAAATAAGAACCACCTTGAGGAGTCCCACCCTGGCGTGGCAGTTTCTATCGCATCCTCCACATACTTAGGCTGAAATAAGAACCACCTTGAGGAGTCCCAGCCTGGCGTGGCAGTTTCTATCGCATCCTCCACATACTTAGGCTGAAATAAGAACCACCTTGAGGAGTCCCAGCCTGGCGTGGCAGTTTCTATCGCATCCTCCACATACTTAGGCTGAAATAAGAACCACCTTGAGGAGTCCCACCCTGGCGTGGCAGTTTCTATCGCATCCTCCACATACTTAGGCTGAAATAAGAACCACCTTGAGGAGTCCCACCCTGGCGTGGCAGTTTCTATCGCATCCTCCACATACTTAGGCTGAAATAAGAACCACCTTGAGGAGTCCCAGCCTGGCGTGGCAGTTTCTATCGCATCCTCCACATACTTAGGCTGAAATAAGAACCACCTTGAGGAGTCCCACCCTGGCGTGGCAGTTTCTATCGCATCCTCCACATACTTAGGCTGAAATAAGAACCACCTTGAGGAGTCCCAGCCTGGCGTGGCAGTTTCTATCGCATCCTCCACATACTTAGGCTGAAATAAGAACCACCTTGAGGAGTCCCACCCTGGCGTGGCAGTTTCTATCGCATCCTCCACATACTTAGGCTGAAATAAGAACCACCTTGAGGAGTCCCACCCTGGCGTGGCAGTTTCTATCGCATCCTCCACATACTTAGGCTGAAATAAGAACCNNNCCTGGCGTGGCAGTTTCTATCGCATCCTCCACATACTTAGGCTGAAATGGTCGTTGTCGGCAACATTTCCAACACTGTACCCTAGTTTCAAATCTCGGCATTTCTCGCGAGAACGGACATTTATAGACGTCGTTTAGCTTAAGAGTACACCCGAATCACGCGGACCGTTAAGGTGCATGGAGTACAGTTTCGCCGAGCAAGACGTTTGTCACAAAACGCAGATACATTAACGCGGCCGGATCTTAGCATAACTCCCCGGGCGTGCGAGTCACGTGACTGTAAGGCCGAGATTTCAAAACTGGGGTACAGTGTCCGGAAATCTTGCCGACAACGACTCATTCAGCGAAACTTAGGGCTGGGAGGAGGACGTTGGAATCTGCTCCCTCCTCCCCTTCCGGCTCCCATTGTCCTCCAGCTTCCAGTTCCTCTGGAGTTCACCCCTCCTGTGCCCTCACTGCATTGACAGCGCCTTTCCAACTGTGATCGCCAGCAAGGCGTTCCAGCTGTCTACTTGTACAGTGCAGCGTGTGAGTCTTCAGTCTCTCCTGCAAGCATAGGCCTATTCCAGGCATGGACAAATAAGCGTTGCTATTCGAGACGTGTTGCTCCCTCTGATTGCCCCTCTCTACACATAACAGTGGAGTGTGCAGCCAGTTAAGAATGAACATCTTTCTCGATCCCGCAGGCTTCCTCAATGTTTTTGTGTTCTTTATGTTGTGCATCAGCGATCCTCAAGCTGTTCGTTTTCTACTGAATAGTTCAGGACAGAACGCATACATTATGCGCGCGAACGCCTACCCTTGCGGGCACTAGACATGACAGCGAATATCAATGTTGCTTATCAAAACCACCACAAGTATTTTTTCCAGTTGCTTTCCTTGAAGTTATTGAAACGGAAATAGCAGGGAATGCACTGGCGATTTGGACAAAGCAATACACAAATCAAAGATGACATAAAATGACAAATTTTCACAAAATTAGCAGAAGTCTACGTTTAAAAGAATAGTGCTAATATTGCACTCGATCTCTTTGCAATATTCTGTTGTACGGGGGTTCTAGCTTGCGCCGGGAAGTCGAAGTTCACAAACACTGGTGGTCGTTTTCGATAAACTTTATTCACGCACTGGTCGATACACAGCGATGACAGTAAACGGTATCGTCTTAACAACTTCACTCTATGCGCAGTGCCAGAGAGGACTCACTCCTTTCAAAGGAGGACTCGTTTATCCTCTAGTTAAGCTCTCACCTTAACTCTGTCGTGTCTGCTGGTGTGTGTATGTCTCTCGCTTTATCGCGTTTTATATACCTTAATGCAGGTTCCAGAACCTTTGAAAACAGTCTATGATCTGCTCAGCTGCCACAGCTTCACGAATGACGTCACGTGACACAGTCAAGACAAATTCAGCCCAACTCAATTACGTGACCAGGTAACCGAATTAGCATTGAGACTGATATAAAGAGACCGATTGCACAACACCATACTCGTATGATCTAGAACCTTCACAACACTTTTTTTCTTCTTCAAAAGACATGCTGCGATTCAAGTACGTTCAGACTGCATGTCTTTTTAAAATACTTTTAAAAAATTCAGATAAGTCAAACTTTGTGTTTGAAAAAGATGTGTGAGCTCTCTTCGGCAACGAACGTGAGGAGAAAGTCACATGACTGGGATTGAGTGACGTAGTCCGTTTCTAGTGTGACGCACTATGTTCAAAGTGAAATGTTGTACTCAAGCGTCTTGAGTCAAGTTAGTGCGAAATTGTTTAATAATCCACTTATTTTCCAGTCGTCGGTATTTTCAGGTATGCTGATGTATGCGTGAAAACATCATCGAATATCGTTTCCAAAACACTCCTACCTTAGCACGTTTCTTTTGATGATTAGAAAAGTCACTGCGGACATAGATTTTCGTCAGTCTACAGACCAATGCATAAGTCTGGCCAATGACTTCAAGCCACCTGGAAACACTGAATGAGTTACAGAATGTGCAGCAAACGTTCATCCAGCAAGCAGTTGATCAGTCCTCTGTAGCGAGTGACGCCAGTCTCAATTTACTGGATGTTGCGTCATGAAAGGAAGTAAAAGTGCAGGATGTAAACGCCACACAATGCACCCAGCATGATTATGTCACGCCACAGGATCTAAACGCCAGACTATGCACTCAGCATGATTATTTCAAGTCACAGGATGTAAACGCCACACTATGCTCCCAGCATGATTATGTCACGCCACAAGATGTAAACGCCACACTATGCACCCAGCATGATTATTTCATTTCACAGGATGTAAACGCCAGACTGCACCCAGCATGATAATGTCAAGTCACAGGATGTATACGCCACAGTATGCATCCAGCATGATTATTTCAAGTCACAGGATGTAAACGCCACACCCAGCATGATAATGTCACGTCACAGGATGTAAACGCCAGACTGCACCCAGTGTTCCGTCTCCGGAATATATTCCGCATTTTCATGTGTCTTAGTTCGTTTGTATTTTAAGATAGTTTTGTAGTTCTCCGCGCTTCCCGCCAATGACGTCGTTAGTTTGGCGGGAAATGATTTGTACCTGGTTCTGATTGGACAATATGATGTTCGACACATTGTGCTATTGTGACGTATATAGTCTAAAAACCTATATATATACCCCTTAGATTGTGAGTCACGCGCGTGTGAAATTTATTTTTGACTGAACAGCCTCTCGCAAGGAAATCGCGCCCTGTTCCTAGATCAAATGATAGATAGAGTCATACTTAGATAAAAATAACCAAAAGGATCCCTTTCTGCAGGGAAATTAGATATAATATAGAAAGAGAGAAAAGTTTCAGACCTAGGTGTCTGCGTAACTCCATAAGTTTAAGACAACGTACTTAACCGTTGTAGTATCGGTTGGAAAACGTTCGCTCAACTTTACCACCGACCATCAGTCCACATAAGTTTTCACCACACTACAACACTACGACATACAAGATGACGATAGCGTCCATGCCGTTCCGTGAATAAAATGATCTGCCCCAGATTATTGGTCCGGCGTGCTTGATGATGTGTTAGGTGACACTATCTGCACTCTCATCCCGTTTGAGAACAAAGGCAGAACAGGGAAAACTTATCGCCACATGGGTGGCAGTGAAGACTGATGCGTCGGTAGTGAAAACTTATCGCCACATGGGTGGCAGTGACAACTGATGCGGTGGTAGTGAAAACTTATTGCCACATGGGTGGCAGTGACAACTGATGCGGTGGCAGTGAAAAACTCATTCAACTGATGCGGTGGCAGTAAAACTCATACGACTGATGCAGTGAAGAACTTATTGGACTGATGCAGTCCTGCTGATGTGGGCATCGCGGACCAGAGACGACTCCTGACTTCCACACAGACTTCTTGAGGGTGGAGCAGTCAACTACAGTTGCCCCAACTTGTAAGGACTACTCACCAAGCCATGACGACCACAGGGAAGTCTCGATCGTCGGCCGAGCAACAGGAGAACGTACTGCCTTTTGCTGATGGAATTCCTGACACCCAAGAAGCAATTGGAGCTGAGGGTGACAAAGAACAAGAACCACGCATCAGATCTCTTACAGAGAAAGGCAAAGAACAGTATGTAGATACTAGAGACACCTTGCTACAAAGAGTGATCCAACCCCGTAACAAAGTTGATAAGTTGTTGGACTCACAGGTTGTCAACCGTGAAGACCTGTGTGCTGCTCTTAGGGAGTATGAACGTGAGTCACAAAACTACCTTGATTTTTTGTCCAGGTTTCGTAGTGAAGAGAGCGTAGAAGACAAACAGCAGTTTTTGTCGATGTACCGCCTGCGTGTTTCTCAAGGTCAAACCGTCTTGAATGAGCAGGATGAACGGTCACTGGCCGGCAGTAAGAGAACTGCATCGTCCTCCATTAGCTCTACCACCCGTAGACGTGCTGAGGCTGAGGCAGCTAAAGCAAAATTGTTGTTTGCCAGGAAGGAATTGGAGCTTCAAAAGCAGAAGGCTCTTCTGGAAGAGGAGAACAAGATCTCAAAAGCAAAGAATGAACGTTTGAGGCAAGAATGTGAGGCCGAACTGAAACTTCTCGCTGATGAGAAAGAAGCTGCAGCAGCTGATGCCGAAGCCACCCTTCTGGAGGCTGCAGAGGGAAATAGCGCCGCCAGGTCATGCGGAAGCATCTCGGCGAACTCCAAGCTGAAGAGAACTCAAAACTACGTACGGAGCCTTCATGCCTGGGAAGCAGGACAGAACGACACAGCATATGTTCGATCAGGTGCCGAGGATCGTGGGGAACTTCAACCTTACATCACCACCTTCGTTCAACCACACATGAAGATCTCGGCTTCAGCTAAAGAGTTTGTCCCGCAATCAAATCACTCTGGCGTACCGAAGACATCAGCAGAAGCGAGCGACCTCTCCAGATTCCTGCTGAAGAAAGAACTGATGCTATCCCGACTCTCCCACTTCAACGAAAAACATGAGTCCTTCGCAGTGTGGCAAAACAGCTTCAGAGCGATCATGCAAGACCTGGATGCAACTCCACAAGAGGAGCTGGACCTTCTAGTCAAGTATCTTGGGCCGGAAACCAGCAGGTACGCCTTGAGCCTTCGAGCGTCCAACGCTGCCAACCCAGAGCGAGGGCTTCGGCTTCTTTGGGAACGGCTAGAGGAGAGGTATGGCTCTCCAGAAATCGTGGAAGCATGCTTGAAAGCAAGGTTGCAGCAATTTCCACAGGTTACGCCCAAAGACAGAAAGAAGCTCTACGAGCTGTGCGACCTGCTAGATGAGATACAGAGCGCCCTTGAGAATCCAGCATTATCTCCCCTCTTTGCAGTCTACAACTCGTCTACAGGAGCGAATGCTGTTGTGAACAAGCTTCCATACAACATCCAGCAAAGGTGGATTACTCAAGCCTTCAGGTACAAGACAGACCACTGCGTTCCTTTCCCACCCTTCTCTTTCCTGGTGGACTTCGTGCGTACTCAAAGCAAAATTCTGAACGACCCTGCGTTCAACTTTCATTCTGAGCCAGTCAAGCCGCGCGAACAAGGATACCATAGGAATCAGCAAACAGTTGCCAGGAAAACGGACGTCAATGAGAAGAGCGAAGACAAGCCCCATGAGCTGCCAGCTAATTGCCCCATTCACAGAACCCAGCACACCCTGGCGACCTGCAATGCTTTCAAGGCCAAGTCGTGGAACGATCGCGTTGCCTTTCTGAAGGAGAAGAGGATATGTTTCAGGTGCCTATCCTCTGCGAACCATATTGCCAAGAAATGCACCGCCACCGTGAACTGTGAAAAGTGCAGCAAGCCTGGTCACTGTACCGCCATGCATCGTGGGGAACAAAAGCAGTCACAAGCGCCCTCAGATCATGGCGGGGAGGGTCGGCGAGATCAGAAGGTGGACAGTAGATGCACGACTCTCTGTGATAGTATCGACGCCAATCGCTCCTGCGGGAAAATAGTGCAAGTAAGAGTTCACGCAGCTGAGGCATCCAATGGGCCTGTCACAGTCTATGCCGTGATAGATGACCAGAGCAATCGTTCTCTGGCTTCCCCTGTTCTCTTAGACCAGCTTGGTGTAGACCCTAAGGAGTATTCATACACGCTCACAAGCTGTTCTGGTACTCACCCCATGACCGGACGACGTGGTAGAAACTTGTCCGTGCAGTCCCTCGACGGGCAGAACGCCTTGAAGTTGCCTTCGGTCATTGAATGCGACCACATTCCTGACAATAGGTCAGAAATTCCCACAGATGATGTGGCTAAATGCCATCCCCACCTTCACTCTATCGTCGGGCAGATTCCCCCTCTTCGTAGTGATGTGCCTATAAGTCTGCTCATAGGACGCGACTTACCAGAGGCCCACCATGTCCTGGACCAGGTAATAGGTCCACCGATGTCTCCCTTTGCCCAGCGCCTACCTCTAGGCTGGGTGATAGTGGGCGACGTGTGCTTAGACGGCACCCACAAACCATCTTCAGTCAGGGTCAACAAAACCCACGTTTCGCATGAATGGAGAGAAACACTATTCGAGCCGTGCCAGAACAAGTTAAGGATCACGGAAGCTGACCAGCTCGGCAGCAAAGTCTTCGAGAGAACGAACGATGATGAAATCGCTGGCACGTCCGTGGAAGATCGCAAGTTTCTGACTAAGATGGACGAATCCTTCAAGAAAAACGGTCAAGGCAGATGGTCTGCTCCCTTACCTTTCAGACACTCAGAACCTATCCGGTTCAACAACAGGCGACAAGCAGTTACCCGTGCAAACGCACTTCATGCTTCCATGAAAAAGGATCCCACAAAGAGAGAACACATGTTCGAGTTCATGAAGAAGATCTTCAAAACTGGGTCAGCAGAGAAAGCACCACCTCTTGAGGATGAAAGCAGATGTTGGTATCTCCCCTTCTTTGGCATCTATCATCAGAAAAAACCCAGAAAAGTTACGTGGCGTCTTTGATTCGTCTGCTGTCTATGAAGGTCGCTCCTTGAACAGCATGCTCCTTTCAGGGCCAGACTTGACAAACAACCTCATTGGCATCATATTGAGGTTCAGACGCGACTTCTGCGCAGTCTCAGTGGACATTGAGCAAATGTTCTATCAATTCTTCGTTGATGAGAACCACCGAGACTACCTACGTTTCTTTTGGTACGAGGACAATGACTTTGAGAAGCCCCTGATGGAATATCGCATGTGTGTGCACGTGTTCGGAAACAGTCCATCTCCAGCAGTTGCCACTTACGGTCTCCGCAAAACGGTAGCCTCCAGTGACAAGGACGTGAGAGACTTCGTCGGGTCCGAATTCTACGTCGACGATGGCGTCACATCGCTGCCGGAGAGTGAAGGAGTTGTGAGTCTGATAAAGCGCACCCAGACTGAACTCAAGGAGAAAGGAGGGATCAGACTTCACAAGCTTGCTTCAAATGACGTTGAAGTGTTGAAAGCATTTCCAGCGCAGGATCTTTGTGGAGAACTGAAGTCCATGGATTTGTCAGACTCCTCCTCACAGCTTCCACAATACAACTGCCTTGGTATCCCGTGGAATCTGCAAAAGGACACCCTTTCTGTCGCCCTAGACCTGAAAGACACTGCTTGCACCCGGAGAGGCATCCTGTCCACGTTAGGTAGAGTCTACGATCCTCTTGGCTTCGTGGCTCCTGCAACCATAACAGGAAAGATCATTCTACGTGAACTCTGTCCTGATGGTCGAGCTTGAGACGAACCTCTATCGGAAGCTCACAAAGAAAAATGGGAGCTGTGGAAACATTCTCTGGAGGCCCTCCAGAGAGAAGAGGTCCCTCGCATGTATTTACCCACGTCACTGACCCAGTTGTCTGACGTCGAGTTTCATGTGTTCTGCGACGCGTCAGAAAAGGCCATTGCGTCTGTAGCTTACGTGAAGGCCGCAGTCAGTCAAAACTCACCCATTGGCTTCGTTATGGGCAAGGCGAGGGTGGCCCCCCAAAGTGGACACACCATACCTCGCTTGGAGCTTTGCAGTGCTGTTCTCGCTACAGAACTCTGGCAGCTGATTTCTAAGCACCTAGCAGTGGATCAAAAGAAAGTCTCTTTCTACACTGACAGTAAGGTAGTGCTTGGTTACATAAACAATGAGACCCATCACACAACTTGTGCCATTGTAGACTGTGGAGGACATTTGTGCATTGCCTCTTGGCAAACCTAACTGTTCGGGTGAGACCGATGACAGTATTATCTAACAACCAGGTTTCCCTTTAGTGGGACTTCTTGATATCATCTTCATGTTAGCCTTTAGATTTCAAATGATAGTAAACTTTTCATTTTCAGAGACCTCGATATTGTTTGTGTTAGATAGTTAGATAGTTTAACACGTTTGCTGAATACGAGTCACATGATTTGCTGAATTTGGAACTTTCGTTATAATTGAAGGTTTACATAGTGATATCGGAACCCGATATCAGACGGGGAGTGTTCCGTCTCCGGAATATATTCCGCATTTTCATGTTTCTTAGTTCGTTTGTATTTTAAGATAGTTTTGTAGTTCTCCGCGCTTCCCGCCAATGACGTCGTTAGTTTGGCGGGAAATGATTTGTACCTGGTTCTGATTGGACAATATGATGTTCGACACATTGTGCTATTGTGACGTATATAGTCTAAAAACCTATATATACCCCTTAGATTGTGAGTCACGCGCGCGTGAAATTTATTTTTGACTGAACAGCCTCTCGCAAGGAAATCGCGCCCTGTTCCTAGATAAAATGATAGATAGAGTCATACTTAGATAAAAATAACCAAAAGGATCCCTTTCTGCAGGGAAATTAGATATAATATAGAAAGAGAGAAAAGTTTCAGACCTAGGTGTCTGCGTAACTCCATAAGTTTAAGACAACGTACTTAACCGTTGTAGTATCGGTTGGAAAACGTTCGCTCAACTTTACCACCGACCATCAGTCCACATAAGTTTTCACCACACTACAACACTACGACATACAAGATGACGATAGCGTCCACGCCGTTCCGTGAATAAAATGATCTGCCTAAGATTATTGGTCCGGCGTGCTTGATGATGTGTTAGGTGACACTATCTGCACTCTCATCCCGTTTGAGAACAAAGGCAGAATGCCCAGCATGATAATGTCACGTCACAGGATGTATACGCCATACTATGCTCTCAGCATGATAATGTCACGTCACAGGATGTATACGCCAGAGTATGCACCTAGCATGATTATTTCAAGTCACAGGATGTAAACGCCACACCCAGCATGATAATGTCACGTCACAGGATGTAAACGCCAGACTGCACCCAGCATGATTATTTCAAGTCACAGGATGTATACGCCAGACTATGCACCCAGCATGATAATGTCACGTCACAGGATGTATACGCCACAGTATGCACCCAGCATGATTATTTCAGGTCACAGGATGTTAACGCCACACCCAGCATGATTATGTCACGTCACATGATGTATACGCCACAGTATGCACCCAGCATGATTATTTCATGTCACAGGATGTAAACGCCACAGTATGCATCCAGCATGATTATTTCATGTCACAGGATGTAAACGCCAAACTATGGACCCAGCATGATTATTTCAAGTCACAGAATGTATACGCCACAGTATGCACCCAGCATGATTATTTCATGTCACAGGATGTAAACGCCAGACTATGCATCCAGCATGATTATTTCATGTCACAGAATGTAAACGCCAAACTATGCACCCAGCATGATTATTTCATGTCACAGGATGTAAACGCCAAACTATGCACCCAGCATGATTATTTCAAGTCACAGGATGTAAACGCCGAACTATGCACCCAGCATGATTATTTCACGTCACAGGATGTAAACGCCAAACTATGCACCCAGCATGATTATTTCAAGTCACAGGATGTAAACGCCACACCCAGCATGATAATGTCACGTCACAGGATGTAAACGCCAGACTGCACCCAGCATGATCATGTCACGTCACAGGATGTAAACGCCAGACTGCACCCAGCATGATTATTTCATGTCACAGGATGTAAACGCCAAACTATGCACCCAGCATGATTATTTCAAGTCACAGGATGTATACGCCTCAGTATGCACCCAGCATGATTATTTCATGTCACAGGATGTAAACGCCAAACTATGCACCCAGCATTATTATTTCATGTCACAGGATGCAAACGCCAGATTATGCGCCCAGCATAATTATTTCATGTCACAGGATGTAAACGCCAAACTATGCACCCAGCATGATTATTTCATGCCGCAGGATGTAAACGCCAAACTATGCACCCAGCATGATTATTTCATGTCACAGGATATAAACGCCAAACTATGCACCCAGCATGATTATTATTTAAAGTCACAGGATGTAAACGCCAAACTATGCACCCAGCATGATTATTTCAAGTCACAGGATGTAAACGCCAAACTATGCACCCAGCATGATTATTTCATGTCACAGGATGTAAACGCCAAACTATGCACCCAGCATGATTATTTCATGTCACAGGATGTAAACGCCAAACAATGCACCCAGCATGATTATTTCATGTCACAGGATGTAAACGCCAAACTATGCACCCAGCATGATTATTTCACGTCACAGGATGTAAACGCCAAACTATGCACCCAGCATGATTATTTCATGTCACAGGATGTAAACGCCAAACTATGCACCCAGCATGATTATTTCAAGTCACAGGATATAAACGCCAAACTATGCACCCAGCATGATTATTTCAAGTCACAGGATGTAAACGCCAAACTATGCACCCAGCATGATTATTTCAAGTCACAGGATGTAAACGCCAAACTATGCACCCAGCATGATTATTTCATGTCACAGGATGTAAACGCCAAACTATGCACCCAGCATGATAATTTCAAGTCACAGGATATAAACGCCAGACTATGCACCCAGCATGATTATTTCAAGTCACAGGATGTAAACGCCAAACTATGCACCCAGCATGATTATTTCAAGTCACAGGATATAAACGCCAAACTATGCATCCAGCATGATTATTTCATGTCACAGGATGTAAACGCCAAACTATGCACCCAGCATGATTATTTCAAGTCACAGGATGTAAACGCCAAACTATGCACCCAGCATGATAATTTCAAGTCACAGGATATAAACGCCAGACTATGCATCCAGCATGATTATTTCAAGTCACAGGATGTAAACGCCAAACTATGCACCCAGCATGATTATTTCAAGTCACAGGATATAAACGCCAAACTATGCATCCAGCATGATTATTTCAAGTCACAGGATGTAAACGCCAAACTATGCACCCAGCATGATTATTTCATGTCACAGGATATAAACGCCAAACTATGCACCCAGCATGATTATTTAACGTCACAGGATATAAACGCCAAACTATGGACCCAGCATGATTATTTCATGTCACAGGATGTAAACGCCAAACTATGCACCCAGCATGATTATTTCATGTCACAGGATATAAACGCCAAACTATGCACCCAGCATGATTATTTCACGTCACAGGATATAAACGCCAAACTATGCACCCAGCATGATTATTTCACGTCACAGGATATAAACGCCAAACTATGGACCCAGCACGATTATTTCATGTCACAGGATGTAAACGCCAAACTATGGACCCAGCATGATTATTTCATGTCACAGGATGTAAACGCCAAACTATGCACCCAGCATGATTATTTCATGTCACAGGATATAAACGCCAAACTATGCATCCAGCATGATTATTTCAAGTCACAGGATGTAAACGCCAAACTATGCACCCAGCATGATTATTTCAAGTCACAGGATGTAAACGCCAAACTATGCACCCAGCATGATTATTTCAAGTCACAGGATGTAAACGCCAGACTATGCACCCAGCATGATTATTTCAAGTCACAGGATGTAAACGCCAAACTATGCACCCAGCATGATTATTTCAAGTCACAGGATGTAAACGCCAAACTATGGACCCAGCATGATTATTTCAAGTCACAGGATGTAAACGCCAAACTATGCACCCAGCATTATTATTTCATGTCACAGGATATAAACGCCAAACTATGCACACAGCATGATTATGTCACGTCACAAGATGTAAACGCCACAGTATGCACCTAGCATGATTATTTCATGTGACAGGATGTAAACGCCACAGTATGCATCCAGCATGATTATTTCATGTCACAGGATGTAAACGCCAAACTATGCACCCAGCATGATTATTTCAAGTCACAGGATGTATACGCCTCAGTATGCAGCCAGCATGATTATTTCATGTCACAGGATGTAAACGCCAGACTATGCATCCAGCATGACTATTTCATGTCACAGGATGTAAACGCCAAACTATGCACCCAGCATTATTATTTCATGTCACAGGATGCAAACGCCAGACTATGCACCCAGCATGATTATTTCATGTCACAGGATGTAAACGCCAAACTATGCACCCAGCATGATTATTTCATGCCACAGGATGTAAACGCCAAACTATGCACCCAGCATGATTATTTCATGTCACAGGATATAAACGCCAAACTATGCACCCAGCATGATTATTATTTCAAGTCACAGGATGTAAACGCCAAACTATGCACCCAGCATGATTATTTCAAGTCACAGGATGTAAACGCCAAACTATGAACCCAGAATGATTATTTCAAGTCACAGGATGTAAACGCCAAACTATGCACCCAGCATGATTATTTCATGTCACAGGATGTAAACGCCAAACAATGCACCCAGCATGATTATTTCATGTCACAGGATGTAAACGCCAAACTATGCACCCAGCATGATTATTATTTAAAGTCACAGGATGTAAACGCCAAACTATGCACCCAGCATGATTATTTCATGTCACAGGATGTAAACGCCAAACTATGCACCCAGCATGATTATTTCAAGTCACAGGATGTAAACGCCAAACTATGCACCCAGCATGATAATTTCAAGTCACAGGATATAAACGCCAGACTATGCATCCAGCATGATTATTTCAAGTCACAGGATGTAAACGCCAAACTATGCACCCAGCATGATTATTTCACGTAACAGGATGTAAACGCCAAACTATGCATCCACCATGATTATTTCAAGTCACAGGATGTAAACGCCAAACTATGCACCCAGCATGATTATTTCATGTCACAGGATATAAACGCCAAACTATGCACCCAGCATGATTATTTCACGTCACAGGATATAAACGCCAAACTATGCACCCAGCATTATTATTTCATGTCACAGGATGTAAACGCCAAACTATGCACCCAGCATGATTATTTCACGTCACAGGATATAAACGCCAAACTATGGACCCAGCACGATTATTTCATGTCACAGGATATAAACGCCAAACTATGGACCCAGCATGATTATTTCATGTCACAGGATGTAAACGCCAAACTATGCACCCAGCATGATTATTTCATGTCACAGGATATAAACGCCAAACTATGCATCCAGCATGATTATTTCAAGTCACAGGATGTAAACGCCAAACTATGCACCCAGCATGATTATTTCAAGTCACAGGATGTAAACGCCAAACTCTGCACCCAGCATGATTATTTCAAGTCACAGGATGTAAACGCCAGACTATGCATCCAGCATGATTATTTCAAGTCACAGGATGTAAACGCCAAACTATACACCCAGCATGATTATTTCATGTCACAGGATGTAAACGCCAAACTATGCACCCAGCATGATTATTTCAAGTCACAGGATGTAAACGCCAAACTATGCACCCAGCATGATTATTTCATGTCACAGGATATAAACGCCAAACTATGCACCCAGCATGATTATGTCACGTCACAAGATGTAAACGCCAAACTATGCACCCAGCATGATTATTTCAAGTCACAGGATATAAACGTTAAACTATGCACCCAGCATGATTATTTCATGTCACAGGATGTAAACGCCAAACTATGCACCCAGCATGATTATTTCAAGTCACAGGATATAAACGCCAAACTATGCACCCTGCATGATTATTTCAAGTCACAGGATATAAACGCCAAACTATGCACCCAGCATGATTATTTCAAGTCACAGGATATAAACGCCAAACTATGCACCCAGCATGATTATTTTACGTCACAGGATGTAAACGCCAAACTATGCACCCAGCATGATTATTTCATGTCACAGGATATAAACGCCAAACTATGCACCCAGCATGATTATTTCATGTCACAGGATATAAACGCCAAACTATGCACCCAGCAGGATGTCACATCAGAGAACCGAAGACCAGTCCGTGGCGTCACGACGAGTAAACTAAAGCAAGGGAGGTAACTCCTTCGAGCTTGAAAAAGCTTTCCTGCCAACACTGCACGGTTGAAGTGAGTGATAACTAAA
Organism: Theodoxus fluviatilis; assembly: GCA_034096865.1. Taxonomy (NCBI): domain Eukaryota; kingdom Metazoa; phylum Mollusca; class Gastropoda; order Cycloneritida; family Neritidae; genus Theodoxus; species Theodoxus fluviatilis. The sequence goes on along the minus strand of JAWQFJ010028315.1, from coordinate 2,159 downwards.
TTTTTTTCGCATAAACGATGGAACATCTTGTGATGTGATGGTTCAACTTGGGCACATTCTCAGGTACCCCTCACCCCCACCCTCCATAATCCTCCCTCCCTCATAGGGGACACACACACACACACACACACACACACACTATATCTATGGCGTTGCTTCGCGAACGAAGATGAGTCGATGTTGCTGTCCACGTCCACCGCAGACACGTTGGTAGCTGTAGAGACCGATGTGGGACCGGCAAGCCTGACCACAGCGACCGCAGGGGAAGATCCGGCCAGAGTCTAGCATGGCGCCCTCTCGGTTTTTTTCTCCTCTGGCGCTTCTCGTTTAGTGTGTCCCTGCGGCAGCTCTCCAACACTGCCGTGGCTTTATTGATGGTGTGGCGCCAGGCATCTCTGTCAGCAGCGACGGAGGTCCACTGTCTGGGATCGATGTTGCAGGAGATGAGGGCTTTCTTGAGAGAGTCTTTGTATCTCTTTTTCGGGCCCCCTTTGTCACGTCGACCAGTGGAGAGCTAATAAAATAGTGCTACCTTGGGCAGGCGGTGGTTTTCCATTCTTGAAACATGGCCTGCCCAGCGCAGCTGAGATCTCAAAAGCATGGTCTCTATGCTGGTGAGTTGAGACCGTTCCAAAACATTCACATTTGTGATGTAGTCGCTCCAGTGTATCTCCAGGATCGTACGAATACAGCGTTGGTGGAAGCGTTCCAAGAGCCTCAGGTGTCGGTTGTACAGGACCCAGAATTCTGAGCCATGCAGGAGTGTGGTAAGGACAACGGCTCTGTATACACTGATTTGTGTGTCCTTTCTGAGGTGTTTGTTGCTCCACACTCTCTTATACAACCTGCCAAAGGCTCTGCTGGCCTTGGCTATTCTGCTGTCCACTTCCTTTTCTATCTTGGCAACTGCCGTGATGGTGCAGCCCATGTATGTGAACTGGCTGACAGAGCGTAGTTCGGTCTCCCCAATGTAGATGTGGAGAGGGCGAGGCGCTTCTCGAGGGGCAGGTTGGTGGAGGACCTCCGTCTTCTAAAGGTTGACTTCCAGTCCGAAGAGCTGGGCAGCCTCTGCGAAGCAGGATGTGACTTGTTGCAAAGCTCTCTCAGAGTATGCGACGAAGGCGGCATCATCTGCGAAGAGGAAGCCTCTGATCGCCTGGTTTGTAGTGTTGGTGCAGGCTCTCAGGCGCCTGAGGTCAAACAGGTTGCCATCTTGCCTGTATCTGACATACACCGCGTCACCATCATCAAGGGCGTCCATTGTCTGATTGAGCACCATGCTGAAGTAGATGGAGAAGAGGGTCGGTGCAAGGACAGTCCTGCTTCACGCCATTGACAATGGGGAAGGGCTCTCACAGGTCACTGTTCAGTCTGACTTGTCCGTGCTGTTCCTTATGAAGCTGCATGATGACGTTGAGGAACTTTGGGGAGCAGCCGAGCCGTTCAAGAATAAGCCACATTCCCATCCTGTTCGCGGTGTCAAAGGCCTTAGTCAGATCAACAAAGGCGATGTAGAGACCTTTGTTTTGTTCACGGCACTTCTCTTGGAGCTGGCGAAGGACAAACACCATGTCCGTGGTGCTCCTGTTGGCGCTTAATCCACACTGGCTCTCTGGACGATGGTCCTGGGCGATGGTCGGGGCCAGTCTGTTCAACAGGATTCTCGCGAGGATCTTTCCGGCGATGGAGAGCATGGTGATCCCCCTGTAGTTTGAGCAGTCCGACTTCTCGCCTTTGTTTTTGTACAGGGTGATGATGACTGCATCTCGGAGGTCTTGAGGAAGCCTGACCTGTTCCCAACAACATACAAATAAGCTGTGCCGTCTCTCTAATAGAGCTTGCCCGCCATGCTTCCATATCTCTGTCAACTCCGGCAGCTTTGCAAGGTTTCAGCTGTTCCGTTGCCTTCTTGAGTTCTTCGATTGTAGGCAACTCATCCAATTCAGCCTTGATGGGTTGCTGAGGAATACGGAGGATGGATGGCACGTCGAAAGAGCGATCGGCATTGAAAAAAGTCCTGAAATGTTCCGACCAGCGGTTCAGGATTGACATCTTGTCGGTGAGCAGTGTCTGACCGTCGGCGCTGCACAGCGGGCTCTGAATTTGATAGGATGGGCCATTCACTGCTTTGAGGGCTTCATAAAATCCCATGATGTTTT
>JAWQFJ010028314.1:56211-76545 GCA_034096865.1 Theodoxus fluviatilis | reverse complement strand
AACCTGGACCGCCGTCAGCGCCCCGAAATCCTAGCAGCTCGCCCTCCTAGGCATTGTCATAGAAACCATGAAAATGATCACTCACTGTCACTGCTGAACCTCCCAAATGAAAGATTTTCTTCACTTTTTTTACTGCAATGGTGAGCTGCCACCACCAACCCAGACCCAACTGGATTTTGTGATGTGTGGAGATGCACGTATGTTAACCTCTGTAGTATGTTCCCCTCTGTAGTATGTTCACCTCTGTAGTATGTTCTGATTGATATCATATTAGTAGGAACGCCGTGGAATCCAAATGGTAGAAGTTACGCCTCTTTGAAGATATAGGAGTCGTGTCAACTTCTAAAAGCAGTTTTTCACCAGCAAAGCAAATTCATGCGGAATGACCCCCTTTTTATTACTTAAAAGAATTCCTATCGTCTTTCCATTGTTTGAAAAAGGTTGCATGGATTAACGAGAAATGACAGTAAAGTACCGCAATCCCGTAATATTTTGCCATATCTGACGTATCCGTGCGCAACACTGTGGAACTCTTTCCCATGTGGAAAACAGTAGTCTTAGCGCCTGAAGGCTGCTGCTGACACTGGTCTCATTGACTTGAGACACTACACACTGGGAGACAAGCCTCAACATCGGCTGAAGCGCTTTGAGTCTCACTGAGTGGGAGTATCGCGCGGTAAAAGAGTGATTTATAATAATAATGATATTACATTCTGGCAAAACTTTCAATGACCGGCTACTTAAATATCAATGAACTATTGGGAGTCTGGGGAGGGGTAAGATAAGATAGCATCTTATTACCTCTTTTGTGAAACAGGAAATTGCTTCGCGTAACTTGGGCTCCCGTGGGAACATTATTACAGCAACACACATACATGAATAAAACACACACTCTTCCCAAGTCATGGCACCACCCCAGTGACCATTTTTCCCCCTTTTCTTTACTATCAAATGAAAGTCCACAATTCGCACCTCTGATGGCAAACACGTTGCACCCTAGTTGGGTACTTATCTCCCCCACTCTACCCTTTTCCCGCTCTCCACCCCTTTCCCACACTCAAGCCCTTTCCCACAATCCACCCCTTTCCCACTCTTCACTCCTTTCTCACTTTCCACACTTTTCCGACTCTTTATCCCTCTCCAACTCCCCACCTCTTTCTCATTCTCTACATTTTTTCCACTTTCCACACTTTTCCCACTATCCAACCCTTTTCCACTAACTGCCCCTTTCACATTTTCCACCCCATCCCACCTTTCACTCCTTTCCCACTCTCTACCCCTCTACATTTCTCCACCCCTTTCCCAATCTCCACCCTTTTCCCACTCTCCACCTCTTTCCTACTCTCCACCTCTTTCTGAATTTCCATACCTTCCCCACTCTCTACTTCTTTTCCACTCCTCACCCCTTTCCCACTCTCCATCCCTTTCCCACTCTCCACCCCTTTTCCACTCTCCATCCCTTTCCCACTCTCCACCCCTTTCCCATTCTCCACCCCTTACCCATTCTCCAACCTTTTCCGATTATCAACTCCTTTCCCACTCGCCACACCTTTTCCATTCTCCACCCCTTTTCCAATTTCCACACTTTTCTTACTCTCCACCCCTTAACCACACTCTTCTATTTGCCACTCTCTACCCCTTTCCCACTCTCCACCTCTTTCCCACTCTCTACCCCTTTCCAACTCTCTACTCTCTTCCTATTCTCCAGTCCTTTCTCACTCTCCATCCTTTTCCGATTATCAACTCCTTTCCCACTCGCCACACCTTTTCCACTCTCCACCCCTTTCCCACTCTCTACCCCTTTCCAACTCTCTACTCTTTTCCCATTCTCCAGACCTTTCTCACACTCCATCCTTTTCCGAGTATCAACTCCTTTCCCACTCGCCACACCTTTTCCACTCTCCACACATTTCCCACTCTCCACCCCTTGTCCAATTTCCACACTTTCCTTACTCTCCACCCCTTTCCCGCTCTCCTCCCCTTTCTCACTCACCACCAAATTCCCACTCCACACTTTTCCCACGTTACACCCCTTTCCCACTCTCCTCAATTTTCCCACTTTCCACCCCTTTCCTGCTCTCCAACCGTTTCCCACTCTCCATCTGTTTCTCTCCATCCACCCCTTTCCCTCTCTCGATCTCTTTCCCATTCTCTACCCCTTTCCTACTCTCCACACTTTTCCAACTCACCACCCCTTTCCCACTCTCCACCCCTTTCCCACTTTCCACCCCTTTCCCACCTCCATCCCTACCCTACCTCCACCCTTTCCCACCCTCCATACCTTTTTTACTCTCGATCTTTTCCCCCTCTCCACCCCTTTCCCCCTCTCCACCCCTTTCCCACTCTCCACCCCTTTCCCACTCTCCACCCCTTTCCCACTCTCCACCCCTTTCCCACTCTCCACCCCTTTCCCACTCTCCACCCCTTTCCCACTCTCCACCCCTTTCCCACTATCCACCCCTTTCCCACTCTCCACCCCTTTCCCACTTTCCACCCCTTTCCCACCTCCATCCCTACCCTACCTCCACCCTTTCCCTCCCTCCATACCTTTTTTACTCTCGATCTTTTCCCCCTCTTCACCCCTTTCCCACTCTCCACTCCTTTCCCACTCTCCACCCCTTTCCCACTATCCACCCCTTTCCCACTCTCCACCCCTTTCCCACTCTCCACCCCTTCCCACTCTCCACCCTTTCCTACTCTCCACCCCTTTCCCACTCTCCACCCCTTTCCCACTCTCCACTCCTTTCCTACTCTCCACCCCGTCCCACTCTCCACCCCTTTCCTACTCTCCACACTTTTCCCACTCTCCACCCCTTTCCCACTCTCCACACTTTTCTTACTTTCCACTACTTTCCCCCTCTCCAACTCTTTCCCTCTCTCCACCCTTTTCACGATCTCCATCCCTTTCCCACTTTCCGTCCCGTTCCCGCTCTCCACGCAGTTCCCGCTCTCCACTTATTCCCACTCCCCACCCCTTTCCTTCTCTCCACCCCTTTTCCATTTCCACCCCTTTCCCGTTCTCCACCCCTCTCCCACGAGACACCCCTTTCCTTCTGTCCACGCTTTTCCATTGTTTACCCCTTCCCACTGTCCACCACTTTCCCACTCTCTACCCCTTTCCTACTCTCCACCCCTTTCCCATTTCCACTCCTTTTCCACACTCCACACTTTTTTACTCTCCACACCTTTCCCACTCTCCATCCATTTCCCACTCTCAACCCGTTTCCTACTTTCCACCCCTTTCCCACTTTCCACCCCCTTTCCCACTTTTCGCCTCCTTTCCCATTCTTCACCCCTTTCCCACTCTCCATCTTTTCACTCTCCATCTTTTGCCACTCTCCACCCCTTTCCCACTCTCCACACTTTTCTCATTCTTCACCTTTACCTCCCTTTCCCATTCTCCATCCCTTTCCAATGTTCAACCCCTTTTCCACCCTCCACTACTTTCCGATTATCTACCCTTTTCGCACAGTCCACCCCTTTTCCACTCTCCACTCCTTTCCCATTATCCGCACTTTTCCCATTCTCCACCCCTTTCCCATTTTTCACCCATATTCCATTCACCACCCATTTTCCACCCTCTATCCCTTTCTCACCCGCCACCCTTTCACACCTCCACCCTTTCCCATTTTTAACACTTTTCTTACTCTCCTCCTCTTTCCCGCTCTCCACCTCTTTCGCGCTCTTCACCCCTTTCCCACTTTCCACACTTTTCTGGCTCTCCACCCCTTTCCCACTCTCTACCCCTTTTCCACTATCCACCCCTTTCCCACTCCCCTCACTTTTCCCACTCTCCACCCCTTTTCGATTATCCACCCATTTCCCACTCTCCACCCCTTTCCCACTTTCCACTCCATTCCATCTCTCCCCCCTTTTCGATTCTCCAGCCCTTTCTGATTCACCACCTCTTTCCCACCCTCCACCCACATCATCATCATCATCATCATCATCATCATCATCATCATCATCATCATCATCCTCATCCTCATCCTCATCCTCATCCTCATCCTCATCCTCATCATTAATCGTCAATCATCATCATCATCATCATCAACCATCATCATCATCATCAATCGTCAATCATCATCATCATCATCATCATCATCATCATCATCATCATCATCATCATCATCATCATCATCGTCGTCGTCGTCGTCGTCATCGTCGTCGTCGTCGTCATCGTCGTCGTCGTCGTCGTCATCATCATCAACATCATCGTCATCGTCACTGTTATCATTATTATAAGTATCATCATCATCGTCGTCGTCGTCATCGTCATCATCGTCATCATTATTATCATTATTGTCATTATTATTGTTATTATTGCTGCTGCTGCTGTTATTTTTGTTGTTTTTATAATCATAATTATTTTTTATCATTAAAAAATCATAATCACCATCATCATCATCATCATCATCATCATCATCATCATCATCATCATCATCATCATCATCATCATCATCATCATCATCATCATCATCATCATCATCAATCATCATCATCATCATCATCATCATCATCATCATCATCATCATCATCATCATCATCAACATAATCATTATCTTATTCTTATTTTTATCATTATCATCATTATCTTGTTCTTATTTTTATCATTATCATCATTATTATCATTATTATGATATTATTATTATCATTATTAATATGATCATCATCAATAACAACAGCAGCAGCATCCTCGTCGTCGTCATCATCATTGTCGTCATCATCGTCATTGTTATCATTATCATTGTTGTTGTTGTTGTCTTTATCATTATCATTATTTTTATTATTGTCATCATCGTTGTTGTAATTAATGTCATTATTACTATTATCATTTTATAACTATTATTATTTTATTTATTACTCTCGTCGTCGTCGTCGTCGTTATCATCATCAACATCAACATTATCGTTATCATCATCATCATCATCATCATCATCATCATCATCATCATTATCATCATCATCATCATCATTATTTTCATATTTTTTCGTCACTCTGTGTGTGTGTGTGTGTGTGTGTGTGTGTGTGTGTGTGTGTGTGTGTGTGTGTGTGTGTGAGTGTGTGTGTTTGTGTGTGTGTGTGTGTGTGTGTGTGTGTGTGTGTGTGTGTTGTGTGTGTGTGTGTGTGTGTGTGTTGTGTGTGTGTGTGTGTGTGTGTGTGTGTGTGTGTGTGTGTGTGTGTGTGTGTGTGAGTGTGTGTGTTTGTGTGTGTGTGTGTGTGTGTGTGTGTGTGTGTGTGTGTGTGTGTGTGTGTGTGTGAGAGTGTGTTTGTGTGTGTGTGTGTGTGTGTGTGTGTGTGTGTGTGTGTGTGTGTGTGTGTGTGTGTGTGTGTGTGTGTGTGTGTGTGTGTGTGTGTGTGTGTGTGTGTGTGTGTGTGTGTGTGTGTGTGTGTGTGTGTGTGTGTGTGTGTGTGTGTGTGTGTGTGTGTGTGTGTGTGTGTGTGTGTGTGTGTGTGTGTGTTTGTGTGAATTATGGTTAATGCACTGCCGATTAACCGACCAAGATCGCTTGCCAATCAGATGCTGTGGCCCGCCAGCTTGTGTGGCCCGCCAGCTTGGCCGTCTTTCCCACACCCCTCTTTTCGGACGAGTCTACTAGTGTGGCCCGTCTCTGGAAGCCTTTCCCAATTGTCACTTCTCCTGCCATGCCTGTCGCCCCGCTGCACAGCTATCGTGCAGGATATGCTGATATAGAAAATAAAAATGGCAATTCAGAAAAGTAGGTATATGGATTGACTGATAGATGGTAGAGCACGTGAAAGAAAAGAAAACAGTCGAGGAAGTTCCTAGATGGTTCGAGGGCGGATAGATGAAAACGAGTCGCAAGATTCTTGTGAAAATGCAATCATGTAGGCAGGTAAGTAGGAAGGTGAAGAACAGGCAGGCGGGCACCCTGCACGCTACAAGGTGGATTTCTTGGTAACAATGCGCCCTAAGATCACACGCTATAGAACATATCAAATGATGCCCCTTGCATGTCACCGAGACCGAAAAATTGGTCAAATTTTCCACAAGAATAGACATCTGATGAGGCAACATCGCAAGGACTCGACTGACAGCCGTGTTGCCCTGGAGGTCTGAGCAGCCTGGACAAAAAAAGGCCTGTAGAGTGTTAGGTTTAGCAACACTTTCTGTCTTTCGCTTGCTGCAGGGTTCATGGCTTCACTATCAAACTTCTTCGACAAAACACAACCAGAGACTCTTTCTTGGTACTAAAGCGACTTCATGGTTCTAAAGCGATCATTAACCCTCTCCTCCAGCTATAGGTGACCCAGTGCTCGCTTTAGCTCTCACATGGTTTCTCACTCAGGAATGATTCGAAAATAACGACATTTTGATACGAGCTCTTGACGCATCAAATTCCGAAAATGTTGGGAATGTAGCATTTTCCAGTTTCCTAGCACCTCAGGGAATACATCTTATCAGATTTCAGACAGTACTTCACGGGTAAGGCTAAATCTGGAAACATTCACGCAACCCTCTTCACAGACCCAGCCTAAATTTATAAATATATAGGAAGCCTTCAACAATCCGCACTGTGTAAAGGTCTTGAACTTGCATAATCGCTTTGATCATCGCCACGGTCGTTATCATCGATGGAGTACGTTTCTAATATTAAGGGATGGGCCGTGCAGGAATATTTTCGAGCGGGAAGTTTTCTCGACATACTCATATATTATAAGAATTGGTGAGGGATGGCTAGGTGTGGATTTCACTGTTTGATGCTCAATGCGTCTGGTGATGTTTGTTGGGGTTGAATGCAGCATATGACGACTAGTTTTTTTGTTGCGCATGGGGGTTTGAAGGCGCAGTTGGATCTGAATGATTTGACCCTGTCGCGATGCCCTCTGGTAGCCTCGTTGGCTGCCTGGGACCGCCCCTGGCAGAGCTCCCGGAATAGGTCCTGAAAGCCCAGCAGCAAGAGGTTCCCTGGGGGCCATGTGTTGCTCCGTGCTTCACTGAATTGCGGTATCTACCCTCTCCGCGATGCACCGTCAACAATCTGAAGGAAATGATTTTCTGTATGTTAGAAAACTTCATGTACTCTTTTTAAGGTAAATGAGGTGTGTGTTTTAACTTGAGTTATACACGTACCTAAGAAATAAAACCACTCATGATAATAATGACGTATCAGAGTCTCTGTCTATGCACTGCATTGTTGGAAATGGCTTCGTCAGTGTGGGAATGGCAGCCTTGATCCACGAGTTTGTCCAGTTCCTCATGGCGGAGGGTGGGAATGAGGCATGTTTCGAGGTCTCGGATGAGAAACTCCTTAAAACCTTGCGGTGAATGTCCGAGTCTCTGACCACTAAGATACTTAAGAGAAATACATACGGCTAGAGCCGCTCGAAATCACATCTCGCTGCTTAGAGACAGCTGTATTGGCCTCACACGTCCGCATACTCCAGATCCTGAACAGCGCCTGTGAGCAAATAGTCAGCCTCTCTAAGGGTAATAGCCATTCTCATCAAGAGAATGTCGAGAAATTATCCATTGACCAAAAGAATGAATTTTGACATCTGCCAGGCTTACACATGAAGGATACAATGCTTCATTACCGCTGCTCTGGTCAACACCATAGCATAGGAAGTGAGGCCTGGAGGAGTAGCAGTAGGATGAGGTAGTATGGCAGGCATGTGAAGAATAAAGATTCTCAAGAGCAACGTACGGACGGAGCCGCTCAATGTCCCCCTCAACAGGAACAGTGGCGCATCTTGCCAGTCTCCAGGTGACAACAAGAGAAGGGTGCGCAATCGAGTCTGGCAAAGTTGCGAAGTTGCAGGGGCAAGCTTTCGGAGAATGAGCTCTTTCTTCAGGCCTAATTCTCCAAAAGCTTGCCCCTTCAGCTTCGCAACTTTGCCACACTCGATTGCTCACCCTTCTCTTGCTGTCATAGATTGTAGTCTGACAACCGATCCCTCACCTCTGTCTCCAGGTGCTACGGGGTCATGGACGTTTCGCCCCAATTGCGACATTCGGAACGTCGTTTAGCTTAATATTACACCCGAATCACGCGCACCGTTAAGGTGCATGGAGTACAGTACCGCCGAGCAAGACGTTTGTCACAAAACGCAGATACATTAATGCGGCCGGATCTTAGCTAAACGACGTTCCGAATGTCGCAATTGGGGCGAAACGTCCAGCACCCGTGCTACGTCCAGGAAGGAGAGACATGACACTAGAGTTGCCAAGCTGCTGAGTCCGCTTCACTCTGGATGTGCCAGAGAAGACATAGGCGCCTGGCCCTGCCGTGAGATGCTCCCATTGCTAAATGTCCCCGTCTGGTACAGAGTAACGTAACGCCAGGAAGCTCCATGACCACAAGTTCCACCTATGATGAAAGGAGCTGGGGATGGGGGGTGGGGGGTGGGGAAGGGGAAAATCCGAGCGGCAAACGCCGTTCTTTGTCCCATCAACCAATGAGAGTTAACTTTATAAAATTAAACGAAATGAGATTTTTTAAGGTGGCATGCATGCGCAACCGCGTGCGTCTGAGAATGTGCGTAGGTGAGTGCGTGCGTGCGTGCGCGCGCGCGCGCACGTAAGTGCATATGTGTATGTGTGTGTGCGCGCGCTCGTTTTAATTGACAGACTCGTGCTGTTAGGTGCATACTGGGTTAGTGTGAATGAAATTCAACATGGGGATGGACTGAGAGTGAGAGCATCATCCAGAACTTCACTTCACTTTGCTGTTGACTGCTTTTCCCTTCAGTTGTGGGCACAGCCACCACATTCTAGTTCACTAGAGACTTCGCCTACCTGCCCAATACCGACTTGGGTTCTCAGAATGCAGCCACCATACACACTTCACAGCCCCGGACACAGTCCGCAGCAGGTCAGGGATAGACAGAGGCTGCCCTGTCCATGGGCCGTGTTCCATTCAGTCCTTTGAGCGTCTGCAAATTTTGAGTCCATCGCAGCATGCGACATTCCTGCACCAACTAACACCAGGCGGTTCTATAATCTCATCTAAGTTCAAAGACTGGAGAGAATTTCACGAGACGAGAGAGTTTCCCAGGGATGTTTCGTCCTCTCAGAAAGAAAGCGCAAGCAATATATCATCGCCATGCAGGATGCAGAGAGAAGCGATTACGGCAAGAAGGGGTGGGGTGGGGTGAGGGCTGGGAGTGGGGGGTGGGGAGGGTGGTGTACCTTAGGTCGCGGCGAGGGGAGGAGCTGGGGTGGGGGAGTGTGAAAGAAGAAAAGCAATGGATATGCTTTTGCTGAAAAGAGGAACTTCGGGAAGGAACAGATACACAACTGCCGATCTCTGTCTCTCTCTGTCTCTCTCTCTGTCTCTCTCTCTGTCTCTCTCTCTCTGTCTCTCTCTCTCTCTGTCTCTCTCTCTCACTCTGTCTCTCTCTCACTCTTTTTCTCTCTCTCTCTCTCACTCTTTATCTCTCTCTCTCTCTCTTTCTCTCTCTCTCTGTGTCTCTCTCACTCTTTTTCTCTCTCACTCTTTCTCTCTCTCTCTCACTCTTTCTCTCTCTCTCTCTCTCTCTCTCTCTCTCTCTCTCTGTACGTGCGTGCATGTGCATGAATAAGTATGTGTTTGTGTGTGAGAATAAATGCGAAGTTGTAGACTTGCAGCATGTGAAGAAGACGGCAGTTACTGTGGGAAGAAGGGGGTCCGGGAACAGATAGAGGGACGGGAACGGGTACTTTTTATCAGCCTGGGGAGGCAGCCTTGTGACTGGTTGTGGAGATAGAGAAGATGAGATCAGTGGGAAGTCTTGGGATGAGGCCGTGTGTCGAGTTGGCAGGAAGGACGAAAGGAAAGAAGTGGCATGGAAGGTATAACCCTTGTTGGCAAATTTGCATCAAGAAAATGAACAAGCCTAGGTGGGACCCGGAGACTGTGAGTGCTCTTCGAAGGGTAAAAAAACTGCATGTGTGTGTTTGTGTGCGTGCGTGTATGTACGTGCGTGCACCTTTGTGCTTGCGTGCGCGCGCGCACGCGTGTGCGTGCGTAAGGGAACGGTCGAACGCTAACGTGCATGCACACGCAAGGAGAAGTTTTTACACGCATGGCTGTTATGTACTTTTATCTCTGCGTGCTAACGTGCTCTCGTGCCTATATCCAGACACAGGAAATGATCCGTTGAGAATGAAATACCTCTCATTTTCTGTCTACTCCATCTCGCCCAGAAACTATGCGATCATTGTCAAGGCGAATTTCACTCTCATAAGCGAGTTTTTTTTGGTGGTTGTTGTTGTTGAAGCGGATGTTCAAAGTTGCACTGCACCCTGTGCACCTCTGCCAGCCTTGAGTGACGGCGTGGGGATCAAAGGTCAGCGTGCTGGGGCTGAGAGATGAACGCGATACTTTCATTTACGACTCTCTCCACTCACCAGGGGAGAGGGCGGCTGTGACGTCATTGGATTGCCAGCCATCACGTTCTCAGGGCCGGTGCTTGGTGGGGCAGGCACGCCAATCTGCGTCTCACGGCTTTGCCCTGCCTTCAGTACGGTTGCACTGAAGACCTAAAACCTATCTCGCCCTCAGTCGAATCCTCACATGCATCTGCTTTGATAGCCGTGCGTAACATTAACAACCTCAAACGAATGTTTTTGCAGCTTTCTCTTGCTAACTGTAGTCTGCCATAGATTTTATCTTAAAACGCAAAAACAGAAAATAAATTAACACCCCCCCCCCCCCCCCGAACAACCACCAACCAAGCAAGCAAGCAACCAAACAACCCACCAACCAACCAACCAACCAACCAACCAACCAACCAAGCATCCAACCAACCGACCGACCGACCGACTAACCAACCAACCAACCAACCAACCAACCAACCAACCATCCAACCAACCAACCATCCAACCAACCATCCAACCAACCAACCAAACCAAACCAAACCAAACCAAACCAGACCAGACCAGACCAAACCAAACCAAACCAAACCGACCGACCGACCGCCCGACCGCCCGACCGACCAACCAACCAAACAACCAAAGCACACCAACCAACCAACCAACCAACCAACCAACCAACCAAAGCACACAAACCACACCAATCAAACCAACCAAACCAACCACACCAACCAAACCAACTACACCAACCAAACCTCAAACACCAACCAACTAAACCAACCAACCAGCCCGCCCGCCCGCCCGCCAGCCCATCTACCCACCAACCCACCAACCAACCGACCAATCAATCAACCAACCCATCAACAACAGAACAATGACTGCGTTCAAGTCAAAAGACATCGAAACTGTCAACAACACGGGAAAGATGGTGCTGCGCTACCGTGCTGGCAATACATAAACTCAGGAAGTTTGATGACATTCTTGAAGCTGCAGACCATCGGAACGAAATCTCACCTGACATGTTTTCAAACGGTTGCCATGGCGGCTGGTACAAAGGAAAAGGTGCGTGCTTTCATATTGCCACTTTTCACACTGAACTCTTGCTCAAACAGCACTTTCACTCCTTGATCATCGGATTTTCATTCCAACTATTCTCAGGTCCTTTGACATCATGCAGTTCGACTGAGGACGAACGCACGTCGTTTGACTTATACAACGCTCCTACTTGGCCCTTACAGATACTCTGTAGTAGCCTACTCCCGTGTCGGGAGAAGCAGGATGAGTGAAGTACTTCGCTCCATAATGCATCACGGCTATCCTTGCAGCTTCCAACGGGGGTGAAAGAGTGGAGAGAGAAATACAAAGAGGCGTTTGAGCTGCTTTTGTGCCAAAAGTATGTATTTTTAGGGTTATATGCCCCTCATTTTCACAAAAATCATTTTCAGTGGTCAAACTGCCTCGTATAAGCATGAACCGTTCCGGATGAGCTCCTGTAATTTTACAGCAGAATGTTCCCAACGTGCATGGTTTAGTCTTACACAGGTCTTCTAAAAGCAAAACAGAAAGGAAAGGCGCAGTGTTCAGTTGTTTGTATCACCCCGATGAGTTTTCTGTCTGTCCTCTGCAGACTTTGGGCTCGGCGTTGGTAACTGATCGTGCCAGTAGCCCCTATGACCTTCGGTGACAACCTGAATGTATACAAAGCACAATTAAGAACTAAGGCTCATTAAATTCTTCATACACGGCACACATATTTTCTATTCTTGTCAAATGATGATCTTCATCTATTAATGTCTTAGCGGAAAAGACATTGTTTTCTGCTCATTTGCCAGTTGCGACAATAGTAAGTGCTTCTCCATGCTTCCACCAGCAGACAAGGCGGATGAAAATGTGCACTGCATTCATTTACTCATACGTATCTCCTGCTTTAATGGGATGCAGTTATTCGTGCGAGGGCTTACCTATCAAGTTAAAGACTATCAGATTTGCAATCTACTACTTCAAAACTTTTCTCTCAAATCATAGCGCAGTACGACTCTCTCTCTCTCTCTCTCTCTCTCTCTCTCTCCCCCTCTTTCCCTTCCCCAACCCCCTCCCCCCCCCCCCCCCCTCTTCCCCCCTCCCTCTCTCTCTCTCTCTCTCTCTCTCTCTCTCTCTCTCTCTCTCCCCTAGTCTGTCTATGAAAATACAATAGACCACGTTCTCCTCACCCTAACACCCAGTCATTCCCTCCGACGATGACGTTGATGGACAAAGGTGAAAATGCAATGACAATTTGCCAATCACAATGCAAGCAATATCACTGTCGCCACTGTCAATGTCAGAGGCTGTAAACTTTAGACTGGATGTCGTCATTGTGACGTAATACCGAGAATGCGATCCTTTGTTGACACTTCATGTATGTGAAGGGGGGGGGGGGGGGGGGGGTGGGGGCAGGGGGGGCGGGGGGGGGGGGGGATTTGATGGGTTGGGGGGTTGAGGGATAGGGGGGGCAATGGAAAGTGTGCAGACAGGGGGTCGAATTCGCTGGTTTGTAACCGACGGCGCAGGCTGGTTTCTCCTTTCGTGTGCGTCATCACGCCTAGACTTGTGAACACCGGGGCTATTGCCTTGCAGCCATCTGCAACAGTGTTGACTTTCCACATACATGTCATGTTCAATCAACTCCCTGCCCTCTCACCCATGCTCCAAATTCAACCCGACTGGCTGCATGCTTCTCTTTGCCCCATGGTTAATGATACGCCGTAACATTACTGTCAGCGAGTCTACCGCTTTCTCATCTCCCCCATGGCTCAAGAGAAGGTCTTTGAGATTCGAATCACATAAGATATTCGCGATTGTCCGAGAAACTTCCTGCAACGATTTAATGGTAGTCAGCAGAGGAGCTCTTACTCGTAAAAGGACAAGTTACCTCTGTCTCATGAACTGCTTGTAGTATTTAGGGTTTGTGTAAATCTCATTAGTGTATCACGGTGTCTTCATTCAGTAGGTGAATGACCTCCTGGAAAAGCACGTGATGTTCATGTAGAAAGTTTCTCCTTTGTTAAGGAAGCAGCCTGCCGTGTTATTGCTGAGGGTTTGGCAGTAGAATTATTGTGGATTTATTTTAGCAGAGCTTTGACTCTGTGTTAAGTGTCTCTCGCCACTGGGTTGTCAGCAATTGAAGCGAAATTCTGCTCGGAACAATTTTCGTTCATGCTTTGAGCCTGCGTGTACCGTGAATGATCCATGTAGTATTACAGGAATGTCTTAGTAGCTCAATGGTTAGAGTGCACTGACGGTTACCGGGAGGTTCCAGGGGCGCATTGCTTACGTTAGATACCTTCCTCGAGGGCAAGGCGAGGGCGAGTCAAGCATCGAAAGACGTCTAAGAAACGGCCAATCATCAACTGGCAAGACAGAAGTCCGAGAGAACATGGCTGCGTCTTGGTGCGAGAGTGAGTGAAGAAGTTGCCGATAGACGAAAGAAATAACGATACATACATCACAGCAGTTTTTCACTTGATAGAATATAGCCTACCTAGTTGACATCTCGACTGGCACGGAAACTTTTTCAAAGAAAAGAAAGCAACCCGGGTTCACTTGCAGATAATTATATTGAAAATGTTGTGCCTCGATACACTCCGAATCAATTCAAGGGACATAATTCAGAGAGTGGACATGTACGGTGCGTCATGTATGCTACGATTAAAAAAAAAAGTCTACAGTGTTTATCCAGAAATAACCTCTCCACATACTCCTCAAACTATTTAAATGAACACTCGAACAACAAATACTTCCGTGTACGTACACTTTTCCATTCTCGGACAGTGAGATGCACATTACAGGTACTGCCGTCTATGAAAGTTCTGCAACTCAGTTGGCACAGCATCCGCTATTTTGGCTCATCCGGGCCTCTGCGGCCAGACGCGGCGAAGTATCACCTGAACTTCCCCGGCAAACCACCTTGTGAGCGAGACGCTGTGGGCAACGCCCTCGCCTCGCGTTTCCTGCAGGATTCTTGCAGGATACTTGCGTAGGCAACGCGCACCAGGTTCGGTCTCCGATTTTTTCCCTCTATCAGTCCTGCGCATGGTGTCCGGTTCTGTGTAAGGCTCAGTGCACGTTGCAATAAAAATTGCAACATGTGTATCGGTGAGTTCTCCCCGGAGTGTTGTGGGGCTCTATGGCCCAGTGGTTATCGCACTCGACTTGCAGTAGCCTGCGGCTAGAGGGTAGAGTGTTCGAAGCTGTGCGGATTTCTCGGATGAACCTTTGAGCAAAGATGCTTTACTCACATTGCCTCTCCACACCCAGGAGTAAAACGGGTACCTGTGAAGGCTGATCGAGGTGGAAAATTGTGAAATTAAACTCTGGCGCGTTCATCCGCAGCCTGGTTGCATGATCCAAAGATATTTGAGATGTTGTTGGAGTGATAAAAAGAGACAGCCCGATGACCAGGGGATATATGTGTGCGGATTGAGTACCCATCAGTGGGTGGAAGAGTCACACTATAAAAAGAGCGCCTTTACCTTTATTGTTTTCTTTCATCAGATATGTTTGACTCAAATTCTGCAAAGTCCTATTTTCCTCATTCTTCGACTCCTGCAGCCTGTTGATATTTGACCGAGTCTACCCACTCTTGATTTGCTCATGCAGGTTGAGCTGAAAGGAACATTGTCTAGTGAAATGAGTCGAGTGTTGGTGTGTTTGTCTACTCCTTGAAAATGTCAGAATCTGCTGGTGGTGAGAGATTTGGGCAAGGTTCATGTGACAAGTTGTAGAGCTTACTCATTTGTTCACTTGACTCAAGAACTCAACGGTTTTATCCAGGTTTTAAAAGTAATGGTTCTAAAGGCCCAATGAGCAGGAGATGGAATGTAAAGTGGCTTGAGACCCATAGGTAGGTGATAGGTCATTATCAGATTTAGCACAAGCTGATACTGCGCGAAACGTTCCTCATCTGCTGGAATGCTGGGGTGTTCCTGCTTTCGGGAGCTTCCACCTTTTCTTCTGTTTGACGCGTGGGTAACAAAGCGTTGTCGTCTATGCGTCAGTGTGTGTGTGTATTTTTTTTTATGTCTGTTTGAGTGTCTGTCTGGTGTGTGTCTGTCTGTCTGTGTTTCTGTATTTCTGTCTGTCTGCCTGCCTGCCTGCCTGCCTGTCTGTCTGTCTGTCTGTCTGTCTGTCTGTCTGTCTGTCTGTCTGTCTGTCTGCCTGCCTGCCTGCCTGTCTGTCTGTCTGTCTGTCTGCCTGCCTGCCTGCCTGCCTGCCTGCCTGCCTGCCCTCCTGCCTGCCTGCCTGCCTGTCTGTCTGTCTGTCTGTCTGTCTGTCTGGGGTAAGTGGCAGGGGAAGAGGGCAGGTGGCAGAGGAAGAGAGGCATGTGGCAGAGGAAGAGGAGCAAGTGGCAGAAGAAGAAGGGTAAATGGCAGAGGAAGAGGGGCAAGTGGCAGATGAAGAAGGGTAAATGGCAGAGGAAGAGGGGCAAGTGGCGAAGGAAGAGAGGCATGTGGCTAGGGAAGAGGGGCACGTGGCAGAGGAAGAAGGGTGAGTAGCAGAGGAAGAGGGACAAGCGGCAGAGGAAGAGGGGCAAGAGACGAAGGAAGAGGGGCACGTGACAGAGGAAGAGGGGCAAGAGACAGAGGAAGAGGGGCAAGTGACAGATGAAGAAGGGCAAGAGACAGAGGAAGAGGGGCAAGTGACAGATGAAGAAGGGCAAGTGGCAGAGGAAGAGGGGCAAGATTCAGACGAAGACGGGCAAGTGGCAGAGGAAAAGAGACAAGTGACAGAGGAAGAGGGGCATGTGGTGGAGGAAGAAAGGCAAGTAGCAGAGGAAGAGGAGCAAGTGACTAAGGAAGAGAGGCAAGTGGCAGAGGAAGAGGGGCAAGTAGCAGAGGAAGAAAGGCAAGTGGTAGAGGAAGAGAGGCAAGTGACTAAGGAAGAGAGGCAAGTGGCAGAGGAAGAGGGGCAAGTAGCAGAGGAAGAAAACAAGTGACATAGGAAGAGAGGAAAGTGGCAGAGGAAGAGGAGCAAGTGGCAAATGAAGAGGGATAAGTAGCAGAGAAAGAGGGGCAAGTAGCAGAGGAATAGAGGTATGTGGCAGAGAAAAAGGGACAAGTAGCAGAGGAAGAAAGGCAAGTGGCAGAGAAAGAGGGGTAAGTAGCATAATAAGAAAAGCAAGTAGCAGAGAAAGAAGAGCACGTGGCCGAAGAAGAGGGATAAATAGCAGAGGAAGAGGGGCAAGTAGCAGAGGAATAAAAGCAAGTGGCCGAGGAAGAGAGGCAAGTGGCCGAGGAAGAGAGGCAAGTGGCAGAGGAAGAGGGCTAAGTAGCAGAAAAAGAAAAGCAAGTGGCAGAGGAAGAGAGGAAAGTAACTGGGGAAGAGGGGCAAGTGCCAAATGAAGAGGGATAAGTAGCAGAGGAAGAGGGGCAAGTAGTAGAGGAATAGAGGTATGTGGTAGAGGAAGAATGGGTAAGTGGCAGAGGAAGAAGGGGTAAGTGGCAGGGGAAGAAGAACAAGTGGAAGAGGAAAAGAGGCAAGTGGCAGAGGAAGAAAGGCAAGTGGCAGAGGAAAGGGGTAAGTGGCAGAGGAAAGGAGGAAGTGGCAGAGGAAGAAAGGCAAGTGGCAGAGGAAGAAAGGCAAGTGGCAGAGGAAAGGGGTAAGTGGCAGAGGAAGAAAGGCAAGTAGCAGAGGAAGAAAGGCAAGTGGCAGAGGAAAGGGGCAAGTGGCAGAGGAAAGGGGTAAGTGGCAGAGGAAAGGGGGAAGTGGCAGAGGAAAGGGGGAAGTGGCAGAGGAAAGGGGTAAGTGGCAGAGGAAAGGGGAAAGTGGCAGAGGAAAGGGGTAAGTGGCAGAGGAAAGGGGGAAGTGGCAGAGGAAAGGGGGAAGTGGCAGAGGAAAGGGGGAAGTGGCAGAGAAAATGGGGAAGTGGCAGAGGAAAGGGGAAAGTGGCAGAGGAAAGGGGGAAGTGGCAGAGGAAAGGGGGAAGTGGCAGAGGAAAGGGGGAAGTGGCAGAGGAAAGGGGGAAGTGGCAGAGGAAAAGGGGCAAGAAGCGGAAGAAGAGGGGCAAGTGGCAGGGGAAGAGGGGCAAGTGGTAGATGAAGAAGAGCAAGTAGCAGATGAAGAGAGGCAAGTGGAAGAGAAAAGAGGCAAGTGGCAGAGGAAGAGGGGCAAGTAGCAGAAACAGAAAACCAAATGGCAGAGGAAGAGGGGCAAATGGCGTAGGAAGCGGGGCAAGTGGCAGAGGAAGAGGGGCAAGTAGAAGAGGAGGAAGGACAAAAGGCAGAGGAAGAGGAGCAAGTGGCAGAGGAAGAGGGGCAAGAAACGGAAGAAGAGGGGCAAGTGGCAGGGGAAGAGGGGCAAGTGGCAGAGACAGCTGCAAGTGATAGAGAAGGGAGGCAAGTGTACAGCCCTCTTTCTATGACGTCTTTTTGCCGTTTCTTTTGACTCTTGCTGTTGCAGAGGTCGTGGCTTCATTCATGACCTCCACCAAGGAGGTCATGGTTTTGCTTCAGTTTGTTTGTTACTTCTTTATTCGGCAAAACAACTCAAAAGGTTCGAAACGGATTCTGATTAAATTTGGTGCATTGACAGGAGGTGAGCTGTTGTCTCGGTTTGGAATTGCAACCATAGCAAGAAATGTTATCACGCATCACGAAGTGGATGACTTCAAACTATTGATGACGCCGGCACCCAGAGACCGATAACAGGGGCTAAAATGAACTATATTTCTTAGCATCAGGCCTGGCGAGCAGAACATGCTGCCTGAACTAAACAGATCAAGAAGAGAAGTTGGTGGCTTTATGGGCGAAAGTTCGCGCCCTCAGAGTGCTCATTAGTTTACTCATATTACAGTGGTATTTCCGTTTAATAAGTCAAGGCACATTAATGTGTTCGCTGCGGCGGAAAGCAGATATGTACAGGTATAATGTCACGCAAACGTGTGTGTGAGTGTGTGTGTGTGTGTGTGTGTGTGTGTGTGTGTGTGTGTGCGCGTGCGTGTGAGTGTGTGTGTGTGTGAGTGCGTGTGTGCGTGTGTGCGTGTGTGCGTGTGTGCGAGTGTGTGTGTGAGTGCGTGAGTGCGTGCGTGCGTGTGTGTGTGTGTGCGTGTGCGTGTGCACACACACACACACACACACACACACACACACACACACACTCACACGCGCGCGGGCGCGAACGTGAGCTTTCTTTTACAGAGCGAAACCTCGCGCATGTACGTGCATGTTGAAATGTACGTAGTATGCGCTGGCGAGCATGTATTATTTGTGCGTGCACATCCGTGGTACGTATGTCATGTAGGTGTACGTGTGCATTTGGGTTGGGCACTGGTTTCATCGTCGGTACCACTGACATTGTCGTCAGAGTCCACGCTGTACATGTTCATGCATGCGTGGGCTCGAGAGCGCTTACGTTTGCGCGAGAATAAACATTTCGAAGTGCATGTGCGTAGTGGCGCGTTCATGTGTATGCGTGCATGTGCATGTTCGCGCGCGCGCGCGCGTGTGTGTGTTTCAGACAGACGGACAGACAGACAGACAGACAGACAGACAGACAGACAGACAGACAGACATACGGACGGACACACATAGACAGAAACACAGAAACAGACACACAAAAATAGACACACAGACAGAAAGAAAGAAAGAATCAGACACACCGACCGAAAGACAGACAGACATACGTACGGACGGACGGACGGACGGACGGACAGACAATGACACGGAAACATAAGAGAAGAGAGTCTGAGCAAAAGGAATTGAAATGAGAGAATTAAATTCCGACTCAGATTTTCATTTGGAGACGACATTTGTTGAGTTTTCAGTTCCAAATGAGAAACAGTTGTCAGAGCAGCGGGGACGGTGACATGGACTTCGAAGATCTAAGTGACCGTTAAGTGACTCACCATGACGGGGAAAAAGCATCCGTAAAGAAAATTGCCTTGCTATAGCTTTATACTCAGTACCTCCCTCCAGAGGCCCTCTTCAGTGATAGAGTGACACTGCTGGCTGACAGCTCCTACTCGGCCTCAGTCCCTACCAGAGCTTGGAAGTCATTGCAGCCTGCAAGCAGCGTGAAACTGAATCGGCCCCGAAGCGCTTTCTCCACACTATGACAAGCTAGTTAAAGGCAATCGAAAGAGCGTTTCCGGTTACTTTTTGTAAGTGGCAGCTATAAATTATACAGCAGCCAGTATCCAGCTTGGGACAAAAAAGCAGGCAGTGTCTGGTTTGTGAGAGGGATTTCTTACAAGAACTGACTGATTGAACTTTGCGTATGATTACTTACTTGACTTACTTGACTTATTCCCTTGAGTTCCTTGTGGAGCATAGGGCCTCAGCAACAGTCCTCCAACTCAGTTCCGATTCTCTTTGATTAAAATGTCATAGTCCTGGGAAACGCGCGTCTGGTTTGACGGAGGCGCACGTCAATGAAAGTCCATTGGGTCAAGAGGGTGGCTCGCGTTTGAAAACAGCGAACAGTTGCATACCAGACACCCGATCATATGATGAGATCCTCCTTTCTTTTTCAGTTGTTGCCCCGCGCAGCACTCGCATACTTCCTTTTACCAGTCTATGGCGACGTTCTGTTTCTCAACTTTCCTTAACTTGAGGGAGAAGCATAGGTCATGTTACGTTTGCCTTGCGACCTGGAAAGTCTTTAAAGGCGTTGCATTGTATGCGTAGACATTAAATCAGGGATTTTCGAAGTTTCAATTACTGGCGTCTTTCTCGCCTGAGAGGCGGCGGAACCAAAACGCACGCACTTCGACAGGTCGAGTTGCACAAAAACTCAAGTTGATATGTGTTCTCTCTCTCTCTCTCTCTCTCTCTCTCTCTCTCTCTCTCTCTCTCTCTCTCTCTCTCTCTCTCTCATATACATACACACGCACACACACACACCACAGAGTATTGGGATACGTCGATTTGGACGAAGACATTAGTGGGGCAAAAGTGGAGACCACAGTCCGAATTCAGATATAGATGCGCAGAATCTGTGGAAAGGAATGCACACTGCGGCCGTGTGCTATTCAACGGGCG
>JAWQFJ010028314.1:41211-53711 GCA_034096865.1 Theodoxus fluviatilis | reverse complement strand
ATAGTGTAGGAAGACGCGGTGGGCCTACTAACGCTGAAATGGTCGTTGTCAACCACATTCGGGGACAGTGTACTCGGAGTACTCTGTCCACGGGGACAGAGTACTCGGTCTTTGAAATCTCGGCATTTGAACGAGAACGAGACTGCCAACAACAGGCAGTTTACCTATCAAAATGGCGGTCGACGTTCGAATGGGACAAGATTTGTTGAACTATTTGAATACAGTGCCGGCCTACAGGGAGGCATGCATGGTCCGTATCAATTGGGTCTCAGAGAGGTGTGAAGCAGGACCCAGCCACATAGCAACCAAGTTCTTGAAAGCTGTGAAAGATGCCTTCCTGATCCAACACCAGAAGGAACCCACACGCTACCGGGAGGGAGAACGCTCAAATGTTGTGGATCTAGTCCTTACAAACAGAGACGATATGGTCCTTGACATTACCACAACGGCAGGCCTCGGGAAAAGCGACCATTTTGCGATTATTGCCAGCCTGTCTTTCGCATGTGATGCCCCACAACCCAGCGCACCACGCCTAAATTACAGGAAGACCGACCTCAACACCCTGAGAAACGAACTGAGACAAGTTAGGTGGGAGCAGGAACTGAAAGACCTGACAGTCAATGACACATGGCAGAAGATCAAGGATGAAATAAATTTGGCAGCAAAGAAATCAACACCATTGAGCCGCTGCTCGACAAAAAGAGGAAAAGTGTGGATGGACAGAGGGACCCTGGCATCAGTAAGAAGGAAACACAAGCTATTCCGCAGATGGCAGGAAACTAGAGAGGGACAAGACTACCTTGTGTACGTCAAAGCAAGAAACCAGGCCAGAAAAGCATGCCGCAAAGCACAGAGAGACCTGGAGGCCACAGTGGCGATGGAGGCTAAGACTGATCCAAAGGCTTTCTGGAACTATGTGAAGTCCAAGACCAAGTCACGCACGGGAGTGGCGGACCTGAGGAAGGAGGACGGCTCTAAGACCATAAACGACGAAGAGAAGGCTGAGGTCCTGAACCAGTTCTTTCAAAGTGTTTTTACAACCGAGGATGAAGGCCCACTACCCAGACCACCAGAATACAGTTTCACGGAAGAGCTGACAGACTTGGATATTTCTAGGGAAGAAGTGAAGAAACGACTTAAGGGCCTACACACCAGTAAAGCACCAGGTCCCGACGGTATCACACCATACATCTTGTCCGAGGCTGCCGAGGAGTTGGCCGACCCTATTGCTCACCTTTTCAGGCTCTCACTTGACATGGGGAAATTACCAGATGAGTGGAAGCAAGCCCTAGTCACCCCCATCCACAAAAAGGGGAAGCAAGACAACAGCCAGCAACTATCGACCTGTAAGCTTGACATGCATCCTCTGCAAGGTTATGGAAAAGCTGGTGAGAGACAAAATAATGAGCCATTTACAGAGCAACTCGCTTATCAGCAAAGAACAGCATGGTTTCATCCCGGGGAGGTCGTGCGTCACGCAACTTCTGGAGGTGTTGGACACGTGGACAAGCATTCTCGACGAAGGAGGAGGGGTGGATATTGTCTACATGGACTATCAAAAAGCGTTTGATTCTGTGCCCCACCGACGTCTACTGAAGAAAACGGAGGCCTTTGGCATCAGAGGTAAGGTACTGAAGTGGCTGGAAAACTTTTTGACAGACAGGAAGCAAAAAGTCGTCGTGAACGGCACACAGTCGCAGGAGGCGCAGGTGACCAGCGGGATCCCACAAGGATCTGTAATCGGGCCGATAATGTTCGTCCTCTTCATAAATGACCTTCCCACCATCACAAAGTGCCCAGTCAAAATGTTCGCAGACGATACCAAGCTGTACACCAGGAGTGACGTTGAGGGGGGACCGCAGGACTTACAAACCGACCTTGACAAACTACAGATCTGGTCTGAAGAGTGGCTTCTAAAGTTCCACCCGCAGAAATGCAGTGTTGTGAAGATGGGGTCCAAAAAGACACAAGCGACATACTTCATGAACAGTAAAGATGCTGATGGAAAACCCCAGAGATTGCAGCTTGCGGAGAGTGGTGCAGAAAAGGACCTCGGAGTGATGATTGACAGCACTTTATCCTTCAAGGACCAAGTAGCACATGCAACATCGAAGGCAAACCGTGTCATTGGAGTCATCCGCCGGTCTTTCGACTATCTGACAGAGCAGACCTTCGTCCTGCTGTACAAAAGCTTGGTGAGACCCAGATTGGAGTACGGCCACTGTGTCTGGCAACCACACATGAAAACGCTATGCAGTGACATCGAGGACGTTCAGCGTAGGGCAACCAAACTGCTGTCATCACTCAGAAACAAGACGTACCCAGAGAGACTCCGAGCACTCAAACTCCCAACCCTGGAGCACAGACGCAAGAGAGGAGATATGATAGAGGTGTACAAATACCTCCATGGTTACTACGATGTGCAGAAACCAACGTTCAAGCTGTCCAGCAACACTAAATTGCGTGGAAACTCGCTGAAACTCCATAAAGACAGCTTTCGGCTGAACATCAGGAAGAACTTCTTCTCACAACGTATCATCAAAACCTGGAATAACCTACCAGATGCAGTTGTCACAGCTGCCTCAGTCCATGACTTCAAAGTTGCACTCGACGAACACTGGAAAGATCTCCCCACCCTCTACACACCAGAATGCCAAAATATGCAATAGATCTAGTATTTAGCCCGCCACGCATTGCAGCAAAGTTAGTTTATCACATGGAACGTCGAACAGGCCTCACAAAAGGCCTCAAACGTCGTAAAAGTCAAGTCAAGTCAAGTCAAGTCAAGTCAAGTAAAGGACGCATAAAGGACACGCATGTTACAGTGCTGGTAGGGGAGAATGGGTTTCTCTCGGACACTTTTACTCTAATCGCCGATCGGCCGCAGCGGCAGCCTGTCACGTGACTGTAAGGACGAGATTTCAAAGACCGAGTACTCTGTCCCCGTGGACAGAGTACTCCGAGTACTCTGTCCCCGTGGACAGAGTACTCCGAGTACTCTGTCCCCGAATGTGGTTGACAACGACCATTTCAGCCCTACTAACTCATACCCCCAACTCACAGGGGGATGCATCGCATTCTAGTCCACTAGAGACTTCGCCTGCCGGCGAAACAGTCTCTAGCACAGTTCATATCCCGTCATGGAACTATTCCGTCCGGAATATTCATAAGGAAGTCACACGAGAGGCTTGTGGGATAGCCGATCTGCTCCCTGACATACGCCGTTAAAGTAGTTCTGAGACTATTTCGCACGAAACTCATAACTTACTTTTGTTGCGGCAATAAACAAGCGTTTATTCGATAAAATAAAATGTTTGTGTTGAAATGGAAACAAGTTTTGACATCTGAATGATTTCTGTAAAAAGTGGAGAGAAAAAAAATTCGAACGATCTATATTTGGCGCAATGCTGTAATGCGAAGGGTCAAGTCAATTACGCATTCATTGCGAACTGTGCCAGTCACCAGTGACTCGGGTTCACAGAATGGATGCAACGAACACAAACAAATGACACGAGTATTCTCACTCTCACCTTACCCCTATTTCTCACCAACACCTTTCCCAGGGCCAAAGCCTAATATGACGGCCGGATAAACTCAGAAATGTGATCGTGCATGAGAAATCAACGCTATAAATAGGAAGAATGACAAAATGCGATGTCTCAACCACCATTTTATTTATTAATTCATGTATATTTCACCCCAAAAAGTTCATAGAGGAAATCTTTTTTTTTTACTGTTATGTAAAACCCAGGATGGACACTCACATCTGAACTACAGAGACGGATACAAGCCCTGGAAATGAGATGCTACCGCAAGATTCTGAACATCTCATATAAAGACCATGTCACGAATGGGGAAGTCAGCAACAGGATCAGGAGAGCAATTGGACAGTACGAAGACCTGCTCTCAATCGTGAAAAGCAGAAAGCTGAAGTGGTACGGTCACGTGTCAAGAGGCAGTGGGCTGGCCAAGACCATCCTACAAGGTACCGTACCAGGTGGAAGAAGGAGAGGCAGTCAGAGAAAGAGGTGGGAAGACAACATCAAAGACTGGACAGGCTTGACCTTTGCTGACTCACAGTGAGCCACAGAGGATAGAGATCGATGGAGGAAGATTGTCCGAAAGTCATCAGTGGTGCCTCAACAACCCATCTCAGGGTTAAGAGACTGAACTGAACTGAACTGAAAGCCCAGAAAAATGTGTACGTAACTTAGTGTACTGATGTTTTTACTCAGCGTTTTCTCGAAAAGTTTGTTTCCTACTTTTAACCTTGTTTCTCAAGCATGGTCACAGATTTCGCTGACAAATGGGTAATGCAAAACCCTGAGTCATGCACTGTCAAAACGTGATTTAGCAGCTTAAACCAGTAAACTTGCCGTCGAATTTTATACGTTGTATAACTACAGGGATTTAAGTTTGTAGTCGTGTGAACTCAGTAGTAACTATTGAAACAACAACTTGCTGAGCGGATGTTTGCGGGCGAATTGTTGCAAGATATGCATGCGAAAACGTGTCGGTAAATGTTCAGATGTCACTGCTATACAAAACGAAATTTCGGGCGTCGCAGAATTTTTTTTCAAACGTTATGAGAATGGTGGTAAGTTCGATCCAGGTTAGAAATAAACTGAAAAACACCAGTGTTTTATGAGAATGCAAGATCTACATCATCGCTCAATTGTCCTCATAGTGAGAACACAGTACATGTACATGCACAACGATAACTTTTTCAGGAAAAATATGGGCCCTGCAGGAATTCGTGTGCCCATGAGTGCTTTTATGCGATAACATGACAATAATTCGACTTCATACCAAACACTTCGCACAGTTGCATCATATGATGTGCGAATCATTCTGCACTGCAGTCTTTACAACTCGTTCCATGCACACGTCTTTTCTCGGGTGTGATATTTCCTCGTGCCAAAGAGATACCGCAATGTATGAGTTGGACTTCATGATAAAGGCATTGCAGTGTTGCAGTGATCCAAAGAATCTTTCTGGCCGGTGCCTGCGTGCAAAATAACTAACCCCAGCATCGCATTGCCACCATCTGCTACATGTGTTGCATGGAACACATGCATCGTCCACAAGGCAGACTAACTCCCATTGCTCTGCATGCCATATGGTGGATCTGTAGATGAACACAGCTGAACTGACTTTACCACGACGGTCTTTATGACACAGCTTACTTTGCTATCAGAGCTACAAGGAGGCCATGAAGGATTCCACTACCTCGACGAAGAAAACGATGATGACCACAACGACGACAACGACAATGATGACGACAGTGACGATGACAGAGGTGATGAAGACGGTGTTAGTGATGATGGTGGTGGCACACGATAAACTAGTGCTGGCAATGATCATGGTGATGGTAGTGATAATAGTGGTGGTGGTGGAAGAATGATGGTAATGGTGGCGGTGGTGGTGAAGGAGTGTTGTTGTGGTGGTGGTGGTGATGGGGGTGGTGGTGGTGGTGGTGATGGTGAAGGAGTTGTGGTGGTGGTGGTAATGAAGGAGGTGGTTGTGGTGGTGGTGGTAGTAGTAAGGGATGGTGGTGGTGAAGGAAGTGGTGGTGAAGGAGTTGATGGTAGTGAAGGTGGTGGTGGTGGTAATGGTAGTGGTGGTGGTGATGGTAATGGTGAGTGTGGTAACGGTGCTAGTGATGGTGGTCATGGTGGTGGTGGTGGTGGTGGTGGAGTGGCGGCGGCGGTGGTGGTGATGGTAATGGTGGTGGTAATGGTGGTAGTGGTGGTGAAGGAAGAGGGATGGTGGTGGGTGTGGAGGAGTGGTAGTGGTGGTGGTGGAGTGCTTGTGGTGGTAGTGGTGGTGGTGGTGACGATGGTTGTGGTAGTTGTGCTGGTGGTGGTGGTGGTGGTAGTTGTTGTGGTGATGGTGGTGATGGTGATGCTGATGGTGATGATGGCGGTGGTGGTTGTGATAATGGTGGTGGTAGTGGTGGTGATGGTAGTGATGGTGGTGATGGTGGTGATGATGGCGGTGATGGTGGTGGGGTTGATGGTGGTGGTGATGGTGGTGGTGGTGGTGGTGGAGGAGGAGAAGTAGTGGTAGTGATGGTGGTGGTGATGGTGGTTGTCGTGGTGATGGTGATGATGGTGGTGATGATGGTGGTGATAATGATGGTGGTGGTAATGGTGGTGATGATGGTGGTGGTGATGGTGGTGGTGATGGTGGTGGTGGTGGTGGTGGAGGAGGAGTCGTAGTGGTTGTGATGGTGGTGGTGCTTCTGGTGATGATGGTGATGGTGGTGGTGGTAGTGATGGTAGTGGTGGAGGAGTAGTAGTGGTTGTGATGGTGGTGGTAATGGTGGTTGTCGTGGCGGTGGTTGTGGTGGTGGTACTGGTGATGGTGGTGGTGGTGGTTGTCGTGGCGGTGGTGGTGGTGGTTGTGGTGGTGGTGGTTGTGGTGGTGGTGATGGTGGTGGTGGAGGAATGGTAGTGGTTGTGATAGTGGTGGTGGAGTGGTAGTGATTGTGATGATGGTTGTGGTGGTGGTGGTGGTGGTGGTGGTGGTGATGATGATGATGATGATGATGATGATGATGATGATGATGATGATGATGATGATGATGATGATGATGATGATGATGTATCCAAGACCTCAGGTGGGACTTCGTCAAGGACTTCCCGGTCGACTCAAGGGTGTTAGTAGCTGGTGACTACAAATGAGTTCACAGAGACGATTACTCGTCGTAAGCTTACTTTCGATGCATCAACTTACACGTCGCAATTTCCTGGGAATGGCAAACAGCTTAAGTAGGAGAGTGGAAGCTGGCAAGAACATTAACAAAACATTAAATCACGTTTCCTTGTTGCTTTCTCTTTGTTACCTGACCTGAGTCCTTCCTTTATCACCTTGGGTTGTTTTCCACCTTATTTAAAGTCACCAAAAATAGAGAGGCCATCAAGTAGATTACTGCATTTATTGATTGCATGCGGAGAAGCGAGGCTGAAAGGCAAGAAAAGAGCAAACTGGTGCGAGAATGCAGAAAAAATTAAATCCTGTAACGGTGTTTGTGCAGGAAGTATTAAATCAGGGAATTTGCCAATGCAAGAGTTTCTATCCCCGCCTTCCGTTGTATTGCAATTGTAGAGCAGCTCAACTCTGCTACGGTTTCGCATAGCCCGCGGCAGGTAGAGTAGTTTTGATTGGTTGGTTCTTTTTATTACTTAAAAAGCACATTATCATTAAAAGTAGAAGTTTACTGAGGCTCTCTTTTGATACATGAATCCCAAAAATGGTTTTGCATACAATTTTATCCCTTTTGATCGAAAAGACGACTAAATAAAAGCATTAGAGTCCATTATCATTGATAATAAAGGGAGGCTGACGCGGACGCGTTACTTTTTGACGCGTTTGTGTCCAACATCAGCGTCGGACCCTGGAGTTAGGGCGTAGGAACCACCCGTTTAGAGTCAAACGTGGGATGGAGTTAGAATATAATGCTTCACCCGTTATTGATATATTCAACCACGCAGCTGGGTAACCATACGAGGCCGTACGGCTACGGAACCTCTTTCAATCCAAAATGTGTGTCGTCTGCTGCTTCGTCACGGCACGGATATAAATGCCGACGTTTACTACAGACATAAAACAACGACATATAATCCAATCTGCACTAAAATATGAGAGTTTTCCCCCCGAAATTTGAAAGTAATCGGGACGTCTGCCACTTCCATGGCTGTAAACTCCACGGCTCGAAGCATGTTTACCTGGCAAGTCGGTGGAGTGACTTCTATGTAACACGATGTTTATTATGAGCCAATCAAATGAGATTACGGGCGCTGTGTTTTCATCGTTGCTGGACACAGCAGGTGGCGCACTCTAGTGTGAAGCAGTAAGAGCGCCCTCTGAGATGCTGCAGCTGCTGCGCGACCTTCACAGGATGGTGACCTCTGCTTTCGGGGTGTGAGGTCACTGCAGGAAATCGACCCTAATCAGTTCAGTTCAGTTCAGTTCAGTCTCTTAACCCTGAGATGGGTTGTTGAAGCACCACTGATGACTTTCGAACAATCTTCCTCCATCCATCTCTATCCTCTGTGGCTCGCTGTGAGTCAGCAAAGGTCAAGCCTGTCCACTCTTTGATGTTGTCTTCCCACCTTTTTCTCTGCCTGCCTCTCCTTCTCCCACCTGGTACGGTACCTTGCAGGATGGTCTTGGCTAGCCCACTGCCTCTTGACACGTGACCGTACCACTTCAGCTTTCTGCTTTTTACGATTGATTTTCACGATTGCTCTCAATCGACCCTAATGCTCTTAGTAAATCATTTCTCCTCACCTCACCTCACCTCCGCCTGTGACCCCGTCTGGGGTATAGGCCGCCAATCAGCACCCTCCAGGCATCTCGGTTCTGGGCGAGTCTTTCCAGCTGCCCCCACATCTTTCCCATCTGTTTTTCCATGTACCGATGGTAGTGGTGGTCCTGGTGGAGACGATGGTCGTCGGCCTGACGGCTTCCAGATGACTCTGGCTTTCACCGCCCGGTGTCATATTCCTTCCCGCTGGAGGTCCATCTTCTCCCAGGTCCTTGATTTCTGTTGGGTTTCTTCTTGGCGTTTCTGTAGCGAGCTCTTTTTTACGGGGTGGGGTTGCTGGCCCCACGCCCAACTCTCCTCCTTTTGCAGCTGGGCTTGAGACCGTCCTTGGCGGAGTTATTTCTCCGATCAAGCGGAATGAAATTGAACGTGAAATCATTTTGAGAATTCCTGTATCCAAAAAGGACCTCCAAGAACCTCTACTTTTAATGATAAGATGCTCTTTAAGTAAAAAACAAAACAAACCAAACAAACAAAACTATTCGACCTGCTGTGGGGGAATGCGTAATCGTAGCAGAGTTTAGCTGTTGTACAATTGCTCTATAACGGAACGCGGGGTATGTCTTGACGTTAGTTAATGAGCTCATTACATTAGCTATTGAGGGCTTGCATCAAGCAGTTACGGCCCTGGAGCATGTCATCTCCGTTCGGTATACGCATCTGCGACGCATCTGGATTGTCAGAGATTGCCTGACAGAGAAAACTGCAGCAACTCTGGTTGTGACTCTCATCTTATTCCTTCTGGGCCATTTCAATAGTCTCTGGGCTACAGTAACTAGTAGGCATTTACAGAGACTGCAAAGTTTCCAGAAGCCGGCTGCAAGAATAGTGAAGCGACCGCCAATGTGGGCTCATATGACTCCAGTGTTTATGGTCTTCGTTGGCCTCAAGTTCACCTCCGTAGGGAATTTAAGACTCTTTCCATGGTCTTCAAATGTGCAGCAGATCAAACAACGGCCTACTTTAAAGACTTCATCAAGAACTACTAGCTCACGAGGAGCCTTCGGTCATCAGACAGAGGACTTTTCACAGTCCCACGAACAAGAAATGAAAAGCTACAGTGAACAGTTCTCGATGTAGTGGGACCGAGACTATGGAATCGGTTTCCTATATCTCTGAGGTCGTCTTTTTGTTTGGACTCTTTCAAAACTGACCTTAAAACGATTCTTTTCCGTCTCTGTGATGTAGCGCCATGACCATGTTCTCATAGTGTGAAAAGCTAGAGTGAACAGTTTTTCAATGTAGTGGGACCACGACTATGGAATCGGCTTCCTTTGTCTCTGGGGTAATCAAAACTGGCCTCAAAATTATTCTTTTCCGTCTCTGTAATGTTGCGCCATTAGCATGTTCTTATAATGTTATAAATGGCGCTGAAAAAAGTGATAATACATACAACATATTGAAGAGGTTTCACTTTCCGAAAAAAATTTCTTCTTCATTTTGTCACCTTTACGTAACTGCATTCAGGCCGAGGGTAAAGTAGGTGAAGGTTACGGATGGAAAGATTCGTGATGATAGCTGGAGGTGGGGGGTGGAGAAAAGAGAGACGAAGTAGCAAAAAAGGGAGATAAGAATCTACAGTGTCGAAGTGCGTACGATATCATTCAAACTGGACCATGCCGCTTCCGGAAGCAGGGTATCGAAATCTGGCTTCCGCCAGGGCTTATGTGCCATGACCCACATCCGCCTCGTGCGGCGCGTGGGCCCTGCTACATCAAAGACGTGCCGCGTCGCCCTCTCTTCCGGTCTTGGCTTCGCCCCAACCCCTTCTTGTAACCCCCCCATCCCCCCCTTCCACTTCCACTTACACCCCCCTCCCCCACAAACGTTCCCTTGGGGGTCGAAATGTCCTCCCCCCCACCCCCCCACCCCTCCAATCAGTCGATCGTCCCAACGACAACGTTGCGCCAAAGCGTGCATTTCTTTGTTGTGTGGCCATGTTTTGTCGGTGGCCCACTGATTGAAGAGAGCGTGCCTGTCCTGGTGGCCTGAATCGAGTTCAATACGTCTTCTGACCACTGGCAGTAGTCAGTGGTACGTAACAGTATGGAAAAGACAAAGTGGTTATTACTTTTGTTCTGTCTTAAGAGTCCCACTCTGGGTTGGAGATCAGATTTGACCCACCGCGTCTCCCTAAGCGATTTGCGAGAGGCGCATAAATCGTGACTTGATTTTGTACCCAATGGCCTTACATAGCCTACAAAGGCTGATAGGCCGTAAAACTCCATCCATTCATCTGTCTTGAGAGAAAGTTTATTTCGACATCAACAGCATTAGCCTGGCTATCACGCATCAAAACAAAAACCAACAAGAGCGCATACGCTGTGAACAATAGTAGACTTAACGACCACTCCAATGGTAGAGCTTTGATGCGATAGGGTTATGACTGCTGGTGAGGAGAAAAAGATACAGAACTTATATCTCAGTTGGCTGTCCCTGAAATTACCGCAAGAAAAGGCTGTGGAATATTTGTTGAGAAATTGCATTCAGCCGTCTTGACTCCACACCGCTATGTTTGATCTTGGTTAATCATGCAGAAACAACAACCGAGTCAATCTCTCTACTGCAATGAAAAGTCAACAAATTCCTAGCAGAAACACGACGAGGTTTCCAAGTACCCGAGGAGGACTCAGAGCAGAAACGTATTTGTGGCATGCACTAGTCACCTACTCTTCGTTTTGAGATCACCGACCGCACTGGAGATGCCGGCGTGTAGCGTGGAAAATAGTAACCCGTGGAAAACAGTGACGGAAGTCATCGCAGAGTTATCTGCGAGGGACGTGCTTTATGCAATTTACCGCTCCTGCACCTGTTCTTCGCATGGAATATATTCCGACAAACGACGCATTAGTTGCTTTACGAGGTTTTGGTGCATTTGTGTAGTTTAACACATGATGTAGCGTTCAAAAAAGTGTTTCCCCGTGTAAAGCCGTCTCCCCTGCCGGAAATAATATGGGAGTCACCTCCCTGTAGTCTGTTTGTAGTCTGGTTTTATAAAACGCGACCATTGACTGACTTGGCACGCCCGGGGAGTTATGCTAAGATCCGGCCGCGTAAATATATCTGCGTTTTGTGACAAACGTCTTGCTCGGCGGTACTGTACTCCATGCACCTTAACGGTGCGCGTGATTCGGGTGTAATCTTAAGCTAAACGACGTTCCGAATGTTTCCGACTTAGACCATTTCAGCAGCGCCAATAAACGTCGTTTAGCTTAAGATTACACCCGAATCACGCGCACCGTTAAGGTGCATGGAGTACAGTACCGCCGAGCAAGACGTTTGTCACAAAACGCAGATATATTAACGCGGCCGGATCTTAGCATAACTCCCCGGGCGTGCCAAGTCAGTCAGGCGGAGTGGCGGGTGCCGTCTCTTTTTAGAGTTGAATTTTCAGAAAATCCCTCGCAGATAACTCTGCGATGACTTCCGTCACTGTTTTCCACGGGTTACTATTTTCCACGCTACACGGCGACGGAAATGAGTGTTCCGACGTAAATTTACAGCTGTTTCTTCTGCAGGCTTGCCTACATAAAAGGCTGAACCCGCTCAAAGCAAGCGAGAAAAAACAAGCACCCTATTTTGGCGGGAGCCTCATCGAGACGGCGAATGACGGAGAGAAAATGGGTAACTACGACCTGTTGAGCTTGAAGGCACGCACTCCCTGAAGGAAAATGCTCTGCAGGAAGCATTCCGTTCTGTGAACCCGAGTCAGTAGTGACTCTGGCACAGTTCGCGATAAATGCGTAATAGACTTGACCCTTCGCATTACAGCATTGCGCCAAAAATAGTTCGTTCTGGATACTAATGTTCCCACTTTTTACAGAAACCATTCAGATGTCAAAACTTGTTTCCATTTCAACACAAACAGTTGATTTTATCGAATAAACACTTGTTTATTGCATCAACAAGCGTAATTTATGAGATTTGTGCGAAATAGTCTTAGAACTACTTTAACGGCGTATGTCAGGTAGCAGAGTGCTAACCCACAAACCTCTCGTGTGTCCTCCTTATGAATATTCCGGACGGAATAGTCCCATCACGTGATATGAACTGTGCCAGAGACTCAATCGCCGGCAGGCGAAGTCTCTTGTGGACTAGAATGGGGGCATCCTTGCCACCATTCTAGTAAACTAGAGATTTCGCCTACCGGCAAAAGTATTCTAGTAAA
>JAWQFJ010028314.1:31211-36211 GCA_034096865.1 Theodoxus fluviatilis | reverse complement strand
CAATGTCGTTGAGACTTCGTAATCGAGTCGTTGAGGCCGAGTGGTGTGTCAGCCTTCAAAGTGCCTGCGCAGAGCTACATTTTACCTACAATGTCGTTGAGACTTCGTAATCGAGTCGTTGAGGCCGAGTGGTGTGTCAGCCTTCAAAGTGCCTGCGCAGAGCTACATTTTACCTACAATGTCGTTGAGACTTCGTAATCGAGTCGTTGAGGCCGAGTGGTGTGTCAGCCTTCAAAGTGCCTGCGCAGAGCTACATTTTACCTACAATGTCGTTGAGACTTCGTAATCGAGTCGTTGAGGCCGAGTGGTGTGTCAGCCTTCAAAGTGCCTGCGCAGAGCTACATTTTACCTACAATGTCGTTGAGACTTCGTAATCGAGTCGTTGAGGCCGAGTGGTGTGTCAGCCTTCAAAGTGCCTGCGCAGAGCTACATTTTACCTACAATGTCGTTGAGACTTCGTAATCGAGTCGTTGAGGCCGAGTGGTGTGTCAGCCTTCAAAGTGCCTGCGCAGAGCTACATTTTACCTACAATGTCGTTGAGACTTCGTAATCGAGTCGTTGAGGCCGAGTGGTGTGTCAGCCTTCAAAGTGCCTGCGCAGAGCTACATTTTACCTACAATGTCGTTGAGACTTCGTAATCGAGTCGTTGAGGCCGAGTGGTGTGTCAGCCTTCAAAGTGCCTGCGCAGAGCTACATTTTACCTACAATGTCGTTGAGACTTCGTAATCGAGTCGTTGAGGCCGAGTGGTGTGTCAGCCTTCAAAGTGCCTGCGCAGAGCTACATTTTACCTACAATGTCGTTGAGACTTCGTAATCGAGTCGTTGAGGCCGAGTGGTGTGTCAGCCTTCAAAGTGCCTGCGCAGAGCTACATTTTACCTACAATGTCGTTGAGACTTCGTAATCGAGTCGTTGAGGCCGAGTGGTGTGTCAGCCTTCAAAGTGCCTGCGCAGAGCTACATTTTACCTACAATGTCGTTGAGACTTCGTAATCGAGTCGTTGAGGCCGAGTGGTGTGTCAGCCTTCAAAGTGCCTGCGCAGAGCTACATTTTACCTACAATGTCGTTGAGACTTCGTAATCGAGTCGTTGAGGCCGAGTGGTGTGTCAGCCTTCAAAGTGCCTGCGCAGAGCTACATTTTACCTACAATGTCGTTGAGACTTCGTAATCGAGTCGTTGAGGCCGAGTGGTGTGTCAGCCTTCAAAGTGCCTGCGCAGAGCTACATTTTACCTACAATGTCGTTGAGACTTCGTAATCGAGTCGTTGAGGCCGAGTGGTGTGTCAGCCTTCAAAGTGCCTGCGCAGAGCTACATTTTACCTACAATGTCGTTGAGACTTCGTAATCGAGTCGTTGAGGCCGAGTGGTGTGTCAGCCTTCAAAGTGCCTGCGCAGAGCTACATTTTACCTACAATGTCGTTGAGACTTCGTAATCGAGTCGTTGAGGCCGAGTGGTGTGTCAGCCTTCAAAGTGCCTGCGCAGAGCTACATTTTACCTACAATGTCGTTGAGACTTCGTAATCGAGTCGTTGAGGCCGAGTGGTGTGTCAGCCTTCAAAGTGCCTGCGCAGAGCTACATTTTACCTACAATGTCGTTGAGACTTCGTAATCGAGTCGTTGAGGCCGAGTGGTGTGTCAGCCTTCAAAGTGCCTGCGCAGAGCTACATTTTACCTACAATGTCGTTGAGACTTCGTAATCGAGTCGTTGAGGCCGAGTGGTGTGTCAGCCTTCAAAGTGCCTGCGCAGAGCTACATTTTACCTACAATGTCGTTGAGACTTCGTAATCGAGTCGTTGAGGCCGAGTGGTGTGTCAGCCTTCAAAGTGCCTGCGCAGAGCTACATTTTACCTACAATGTCGTTGAGACTTCGTAATCGAGTCGTTGAGGCCGAGTGGTGTGTCAGCCTTCAAAGTGCCTGCGCAGAGCTACATTTTACCTACAATGTCGTTGAGACTTCGTAATCGAGTCGTTGAGGCCGAGTGGTGTGTCAGCCTTCAAAGTGCCTGCGCAGAGCTACATTTTACCTACAATGTCGTTGAGACTTCGTAATCGAGTCGTTGAGGCCGAGTGGTGTGTCAGCCTTCAAAGTGCCTGCGCAGAGCTACATTTTACCTACAATGTCGTTGAGACTTCGTAATCGAGTCGTTGAGGCCGAGTGGTGTGTCAGCCTTCAAAGTGCCTGCGCAGAGCTACATTTTACCTACAATGTCGTTGAGACTTCGTAATCGAGTCGTTGAGGCCGAGTGGTGTGTCAGCCTTCAAAGTGCCTGCGCAGAGCTACATTTTACCTACAATGTCGTTGAGACTTCGTAATCGAGTCGTTGAGGCCGAGTGGTGTGTCAGCCTTCAAAGTGCCTGCGCAGAGCTACATTTTACCTACAATGTCGTTGAGACTTCGTAATCGAGTCGTTGAGGCCGAGTGGTGTGTCAGCCTTCAAAGTGCCTGCGCAGAGCTACATTTTACCTACAATGTCGTTGAGACTTCGTAATCGAGTCGTTGAGGCCGAGTGGTGTGTCAGCCTTCAAAGTGCCTGCGCAGAGCTACATTTTACCTACAATGTCGTTGAGACTTCGTAATCGAGTCGTTGAGGCCGAGTGGTGTGTCAGCCTTCAAAGTGCCTGCGCAGAGCTACATTTTACCTACAATGTCGTTGAGACTTCGTAATCGAGTCGTTGAGGCCGAGTGGTGTGTCAGCCTTCAAAGTGCCTGCGCAGAGCTACATTTTACCTACAATGTCGTTGAGACTTCGTAATCGAGTCGTTGAGGCCGAGTGGTGTGTCAGCCTTCAAAGTGCCTGCGCAGAGCTACATTTTACCTACAATGTCGTTGAGACTTCGTAATCGAGTCGTTGAGGCCGAGTGGTGTGTCAGCCTTCAAAGTGCCTGCGCAGAGCTACATTTTACCTACAATGTCGTTGAGACTTCGTAATCGAGTCGTTGAGGCCGAGTGGTGTGTCAGCCTTCAAAGTGCCTGCGCAGAGCTACATTTTACCTACAATGTCGTTGAGACTTCGTAATCGAGTCGTTGAGGCCGAGTGGTGTGTCAGCCTTCAAAGTGCCTGCGCAGAGCTACATTTTACCTACAATGTCGTTGAGACTTCGTAATCGAGTCGTTGAGGCCGAGTGGTGTGTCAGCCTTCAAAGTGCCTGCGCAGAGCTACATTTTACCTACAATGTCGTTGAGACTTCGTAATCGAGTCGTTGAGGCCGAGTGGTGTGTCAGCCTTCAAAGTGCCTGCGCAGAGCTACATTTTACCTACAATGTCGTTGAGACTTCGTAATCGAGTCGTTGAGGCCGAGTGGTGTGTCAGCCTTCAAAGTGCCTGCGCAGAGCTACATTTTACCTACAATGTCGTTGAGACTTCGTAATCGAGTCGTTGAGGCCGAGTGGTGTGTCAGCCTTCAAAGTGCCTGCGCAGAGCTACATTTTACCTACAATGTCGTTGAGACTTCGTAATCGAGTCGTTGAGGCCGAGTGGTGTGTCAGCCTTCAAAGTGCCTGCGCAGAGCTACATTTTACCTACAATGTCGTTGAGACTTCGTAATCGAGTCGTTGAGGCCGAGTGGTGTGTCAGCCTTCAAAGTGCCTGCGCAGAGCTACATTTTACCTACAATGTCGTTGAGACTTCGTAATCGAGTCGTTGAGGCCGAGTGGTGTGTCAGCCTTCAAAGTGCCTGCGCAGAGCTACATTTTACCTACAATGTCGTTGAGACTTCGTAATCGAGTCGTTGAGGCCGAGTGGTGTGTCAGCCTTCAAAGTGCCTGCGCAGAGCTACATTTTACCTACAATGTCGTTGAGACTTCGTAATCGAGTCGTTGAGGCCGAGTGGTGTGTCAGCCTTCAAAGTGCCTGCGCAGAGCTACATTTTACCTACAATGTCGTTGAGACTTCGTAATCGAGTCGTTGAGGCCGAGTGGTGTGTCAGCCTTCAAAGTGCCTGCGCAGAGCTACATTTTACCTACAATGTCGTTGAGACTTCGTAATCGAGTCGTTGAGGCCGAGTGGTGTGTCAGCCTTCAAAGTGCCTGCGCAGAGCTACATTTTACCTACAATGTCGTTGAGACTTCGTAATCGAGTCGTTGAGGCCGAGTGGTGTGTCAGCCTTCAAAGTGCCTGCGCAGAGCTACATTTTACCTACAATGTCGTTGAGACTTCGTAATCGAGTCGTTGAGGCCGAGTGGTGTGTCAGCCTTCAAAGTGCCTGCGCAGAGCTACATTTTACCTACAATGTCGTTGAGACTTCGTAATCGAGTCGTTGAGGCCGAGTGGTGTGTCAGCCTTCAAAGTGCCTGCGCAGAGCTACATTTTACCTACAATGTCGTTGAGACTTCGTAATCGAGTCGTTGAGGCCGAGTGGTGTGTCAGCCTTCAAAGTGCCTGCGCAGAGCTACATTTTACCTACAATGTCGTTGAGACTTCGTAATCGAGTCGTTGAGGCCGAGTGGTGTGTCAGCCTTCAAAGTGCCTGCGCAGAGCTACATTTTACCTACAATGTCGTTGAGACTTCGTAATCGAGTCGTTGAGGCCGAGTGGTGTGTCAGCCTTCAAAGTGCCTGCGCAGAGCTACATTTTACCTACAATGTCGTTGAGACTTCGTAATCGAGTCGTTGAGGCCGAGTGGTGTGTCAGCCTTCAAAGTGCCTGCGCAGAGCTACATTTTACCTACAATGTCGTTGAGACTTCGTAATCGAGTCGTTGAGGCCGAGTGGTGTGTCAGCCTTCAAAGTGCCTGCGCAGAGCTACATTTTACCTACAATGTCGTTGAGACTTCGTAATCGAGTCGTTGAGGCCGAGTGGTGTGTCAGCCTTCAAAGTGCCTGCGCAGAGCTACATTTTACCTACAATGTCGTTGAGACTTCGTAATCGAGTCGTTGAGGCCGAGTGGTGTGTCAGCCTTCAAAGTGCCTGCGCAGAGCTACATTTTACCTACAATGTCGTTGAGACTTCGTAATCGAGTCGTTGAGGCCGAGTGGTGTGTCAGCCTTCAAAGTGCCTGCGCAG
>JAWQFJ010028314.1:15000-31183 GCA_034096865.1 Theodoxus fluviatilis | reverse complement strand
AGCCTTCAAAGTGCCTGCGCAGAGCTACATTTTACCTACAATGTCGTTGAGACTTCGTAATCGAGTCGTTGAGGCCGAGTGGTGTGTCAGCCTTCAAAGTGCCTGCGCAGAGCTACATTTTACCTACAATGTCGTTGAGACTTCGTAATCGAGTCGTTGAGGCCGAGTGGTGTGTCAGCCTTCAAAGTGCCTGCGCAGTTGAAACCTGAACGCACCCCTGATGCTACTGCATTCTGTGAACCAGGTGTAGTTCGCAATGAATACGTAATAGACTTGACCCTTCGCATTACAGCATTGTGCCAAAAATAGTTCGTTCTGGATTTTTTTCTCTCTACTTTTTACAGAAATCATTTAGATGTCAAAACTTGTTTCCATTTCAACAAAAACATTTGATTTTATCGAATAAATGCTTGTTTATTACCTCAACAAGCGTAATTTATGAGTTTTTAGCGAAATAGTCTTAGAACTACTTCAACTGCACATGTCAGGGAGCAGAGTGCTATCCCACAAGCCTCTCGTCTGACCTCCTTCTGAATATTCCAGACGGAATAGTTCCATGACGTGATATGAACTGTGCTAGAGACTCTTTCGCCGGCAGGGGAAGTCTCTAGTGGACTAGAAAGGGTGCTGCTGCGGGCCACGCGTGGTGAAGCTACTGGAGCAGGCCTCGAAAGCTTTTGTAACACAATGGTGTTCCAGCTGATGAAGGGGTGTCTAGCGGCTACCGTCGTATGGCAAACGTATGGACCTTTTCTCTGGAAAACAGGTAGTTCCTTGGAAGCAAGGCGAGGGCGAAGCAAGTATCGAAAGACGTTTAAGAAACGGCCAATCATCAATAGGCTAGGTGGAAGCCCGAGAGAAATTGGCTGCGTCCTGGCGCGGGAGTCTGTGAAGAAGTTGTCGATAGACGAAATAACTGACGATACAGACATCACAGCAAATCTTGAATGGCACGGGAACTTTTTTCAAAGAAAAGAAAGCAACCCGGGTTCAATTGTAGACAATTCTGTCAAAAATGTTGTGCCTCGATATACTCCAGATCCATTCAAGGGACATGATTCAGAGAGTGGTCGTGTACGGTGCTTCATGTATGCAACGATTAAAAAAATTTCGACATTGTTTGTCCAGAAATAACCTATACACATACTCCTAAAATATCCAATTAAACTCTCGAACAGCAAATAGTTCCGCCTACGTACACTTTTCCATTCTCGGACAGTGAGAAGTACATTACAGGCACTGCCGTCTACGAACAGCAACCAAAATGGCACGATCTCCGCCATTTTGGGTTATCCGGGCCTCTGTGGCGAGACGCGGCGAAGTACCTCCGAAGCTTCCTCGGCAAACTTTGTGAGCGAGTGCGGGACGCTGTATGAAATGCCCTCGCCTCGCGTTTTCTGCAAGGTCCTTGCAGGATACTAGCGTAAGCAACGCGTCCCTGTTCTTTCCCTGAACCAGAGCTACGTGGCCAAATAAACGGAATAAGTTTGATTACGTCATGCTGTAAGATAGTCAGCTGTCCGTGATCCTACGGACTTGGATTGTGTAAGGATAAATTATGTGTTCGGAAGCTAGTTACTTCTACAGCCACATTTTTCAAAGGGCGCGTTTGTTAGGCGTAGAATCTCGAGAGAATCTCGAGGGCTAGGCGTTGCCTACGTTTCTCGCCAATTAGCCGTAGGTGCGTCTCGCTCGCCCTCGACTAGCCATCGAGGCAAGTCACTTCATGCATAACAAACGCGCCCAAAGATCACTCCTACCAATCTACGTCCACCTTTCAACAAAATAAGCTGTCTTTTACATATTATCAACATACAAACTTGACTGGAGGGAATTGAAGAAATGAAACGTCAGACACGATTCATATCTGGATAATTAGCAGAAGACAAGTGATTGGTGGAAGCGGTGGCCCTGATTGATAAACCATCATATGTGTTCGCTTTAGCGCTTCGCAGTCTTTCTGTGCACAAGCATTGTTGCATGCTGGAAATGAACTTTTGATTGGAACTGACGTCAAATGCTGCTTGGATTATCTGTCTTTGTGTCTGTATCTATCTGTGTGTCTGTCTGTTTGTGTGTGTGTGTGTGTGTGTATGTGTGTGTATGTGTGTGTGTGTGTATGTGTGTCTGTTTGTGTATCTGTCTGTCTGTCTGTCTGTCTGTCTGTCTGTCTGTCTGTCTGTCTGTATATATGTCTGTCTGTGTATCTGTGTGTCTGTGTGTCTGTCTGTCTGTCTGCCTGTCTGTGTATCTGTCTGTGTATCTGTCTGTGTGTGTGTGTGTGTCTGTCTGTCTGTCTGTCTGTCTGTCTGTGTATCTGCCTGTCTGTGTATCTGCCTGTCTGTGTATCTGCCTGTCTGTGTATCTGCCTGTCTGTGTATCTGTCTGTGCATCTGTCTGTCTGTCTGTCTGTGTGTCTGTCTGTCTGTCTGTGTGTCTGTCTGTCTGTCTGTCTGTCTGTGTGTCTGTGTGTCTGTCTGTCTGTCTGTCTGTCTGTCTGTCTGACTGTGTATGTGTGTGTTTGTATATGACTGTCTGTCTGTGTGTCTGTGTGTCTGTGTGTCTGTCTGTCTGTCTGTCTGTCTGTCTGTCTGTCTGTCTGTCTGTCTGTCTGTCTGTCTGTCTGTGTGTCTGTCTGTCTGTCTGTCTGTCTTTCTGTCTGTCTGTCTGTGTGCATGTTTGTATATGTCTGTCTTTAATTGTGTCTGTGTGTGTGTGTGTGTGTGTTGATGTTCGTCTACGTCATTCGATATCTCTCTGTTTCTCGTTCTCTCTCTCTCTCTCTCTCTCTCTCTCTCTCTCTCTCTCTCTCTCTCTCACCCACTCTTTTTCCATCTCTCAAGCACTCACACATTCGTAATATACAAACGCGCACATGCATGATCGCACAT
This sequence comes from Theodoxus fluviatilis, assembly GCA_034096865.1. Classification (NCBI taxonomy): domain Eukaryota; kingdom Metazoa; phylum Mollusca; class Gastropoda; order Cycloneritida; family Neritidae; genus Theodoxus; species Theodoxus fluviatilis. Next base: position 28,292 of record JAWQFJ010028314.1, on the reverse strand, counting down.
ACACACTCACTCACTCACAGACAGACAGACAGACAGACAGACAGACAGACAGACAGACAGACAGGCAGGCAGGCAGGCAGGCAGGCAACCACACACACACGCGCGCGCGCGCGCGCACGCACACGCACATACACACGCGCGCGCGCGCAGACACACACACACACACACACACACACACACACACACACACACACGACTTGGTGCAACATACGAGCTATTTTCGTATTGCATTCAATCGGGAGGAATGGAGGCAGGCACTCAATGTTACTAATTTGGGACGAGTGATGGGCTTTGACCCAGATTCCAAAGGGAGGTAGGAGCGGCACCAGTGACCCAAATGAACGCCGCCTCCCCCTCGACCTCAGAGACTACTGTCCTCCAAAGAAGGAGGTGGAGGTCGATACTGCTGTACGTAGGGCTTCCAGCATATCCCCGCCTTTACTTCCCATGGCAATATCGTCACTCTCACCCACCTCCTCATACCACTCCCTCCCTGAACCACTCGAGCTGCCATGAAGGACAGACAGGAAGACGTGCAAATGGACGGAAGAACAGATCGCGACGCCCAGGAACGAACAAGCGGATAACAGACGGATGGACAGTTGAACGGAGGGAGGGAGGGAGAGAGAGAGAGAGAGAGAGAGAGAGAGAGAGAGAGAGAGAGAGAGAGAGAGAGAGAGAGAGAGAGAGAGAACTGAACTTAACTTTATTCGTGGGACGACAACCCATTGAAGTACCTTTGTATAATAAAAAGACAGCAATACATCTATCTGTCTTAATCCTCAGCAGTATACAAAAAAATTGTGGTTGGGAGTTGGATGGACGGACGGACGGACGAGCGGAAGGAAGGAAGGAAGGAGAGAGAGAGAGGGAGAGAGAGAGAGAGAGTACAGAATGCAGTTCGGTCAAGCTATATAAACAAACAACCGCTTTGTGTGCCGAAGACTTATCACATTAAACATTGTAACCCTCTGGTTGGACTTCTGGCAGCACCTACCTTGGTAAGCTAAAATTTAATCTTAACTATCATCATCGTTGTTGTTGCTAACATGATCAAATGTACATGTTATAGCATCTACTCCACTCCGAGAATGTGCACACAGTTAGTGGACTTGTTGGTGGGAACATGAGCGCAATACCATATTTGTGTGGGAGATCGTGCTTTGCATGCGCTTGTACGCAGGGAAGAATGCACGTGTACACACGGATGTAGGCGTGTTTGAAAGGGATAGGGATTGCCTAGGTTGGATATGGGTGAGGCCTTGTGAGTCTGCGTTATGTTGTCTCATGCCTTTGACGACCTGCGCACAGTGATTTGTGAAAACTTTTGAAATAATGCAGTTTTGCAAACATGAGCAATGGCTGATTGGGAAAGTACTGTTTCGATTGTTGTTGACAGCCTTAGTCGTGAGGAGGTGGTCACACAGGGTAATGCACATCGTACCGACTCTTGTCGATGCCGCCAGGCCTCTTGGTCTTTCCGTCATCTCCCGACTGCCATCAAGGTCTGGGCAAAATGTCAGTAGGCGTACAGGAGGTTGAGAGAGCGCCCTGCAGGGTTTTGCAACAAACCTGCTTCACCAGAGCCTCCTTCCATGCACTAGTCTCCACACGACTAAGAGAGCCAAAGTACACTTAGAAAGAGAAATACGTCCATCCCTCCAGATCATTAACAATATATATCTTTTGAGAAACCTCTAGCCCTTTTCAGAGATTAGGGAGCATCATTTATCAATAGCACTTTGCATTCCTCGATTCTGCACAATCGCACCATTACGCGCTCGTATGCTCACACTGTTAATGTGCTCGCGTTCCTTGAGATAGATTCAGTGGTGGGACATCAGAACATATTTCAAAGCAAACCCGACTTCGACATTGATTGGGGATTCAGGACATGCTTGTGCATGCTGCTGAAGATCAATACCTACATCGCATTGCCTGCGAGGAGGGCAGACGATGAAACGCTGGCTGAACCATCTCCAATCCCAATAGGCAGGAAACGGGTCCTTGTAACTTGCACTGGGGTGTGCCTGAACCAGAGTGGGATTGGATTTATTGGAGCGTCAAGTGGTAGCTGCATCGCGTGGAATCGATCTGTATTGAGTTTGCATCGCGATCTCACGCGGAGGTGTGTGCAAAGGTCGTCAACACTTGTGGCTGAATGAAAATTAAGTTCTTAGTTGAACGAAGCTTGTATCAGGGTGGTGTTGCACGCAGCGACTGAATTGCTTGCGATCATACACCGCTATCAAACAGTAGGCCTACTCAACAGTCTCATGAATATGGAATATGGGCGTTGAGAAAACAATTTCTGAGCTAATCATGCGGCATTTACTTTCCTTTGCTGATTTTGCGATTGAATGGCAGCGGTACAAATGACAAATGAGTCACAAGTAGTGGTGTTTTCGGAAGAAAGGAGGTTGGAGCTGGAATTGGTCCAAGGTGACACTACTCCTGATCCAAAATTGCCAATCATTTCACCCCGCTACTGAATTCTCGGCTCCCTCTGCCACCTACTCTGTCTCTGCTCACTTTTCTGTCTTTGTCTTCGCCCGAGTCTCTGTCCGTCTGTCCGTCCGTCCGTCCGTCCGTGTGTCTGTCTGTCAGTTCGTCCATCCGTCCGTCCTTGTATCAATGTGTCTGTCTGTCTGCCCGTCCGTCCGCCTCTGTGTGTGTGTGTGTGTGTGTGTGTGTGTGTTTGTGCGTCTCTCTGTCTGTCTGTCTTTGTGTCTGTCTGCGTGTGTGTATGTGTGTCTTTGTGTGTGTGTGTGTGTGTGTGTGTGTGTGTCTGTATATCTTACACGCACGCATGCAAGCGTGGCAATTTGTCGATTTCACTGAAAACCGCAGTGGCACCGACGATCAGATGGTAGTCCAAACTGGGACTTGTTGAGCCTATGGTAACAAGTACGGGTTATAGCTGTGTCCAATCAATGAGCACTGCAGTGCTCTACTTTCGCATACCTTGTTTGTTGTCAAGGGCAAGTAAACGTCAGTCATCAACACGTTTGACTGATTGCTGCTGTCCAAAGAGAATTACATACGACTGTATTCGCTCGATGGACCCCTCATCAGCTGCGCAGCTTTTGGGGCCTGTAGCGACCAAAAGTTACCCCCTACAAAAAGTTACCCCGGAAGTCATCGCAGAGTTATCTGCTCGGCTCTCTCTTTATGCGATTTACCGCTCCTGCACGTGTTCTTCGCATGGAATATATCCCGACAAACGACGCATTAGTTGCTTTACGAATTTTTGTGTTTTTGGTGTATGTGTGTAGTTTAACACATAATGTAGCGTTCAAAAAAGTTTTTCCCCGTGCAAAGCCGTCTCCCCTGCCGGAAATAATATGGGAGTCACCTCCCTGTAGTCTATTTTTAGTCTGGTTTTATAAAACGCGACCGTTGACTGACTTGGCACGCCCGGGGAGTTATGTTAAGATCTGGCCGCGTTAATATATCTGCGTTTTGTGACAAACGTCTTGCTCGGCGGTACTGTACTCCATGCACCTTAACGGTCCGCGTGATTCGGGTGTAATCTTAAGCTAAACGACGTTCCGAACGTTTCCGACTTCGACCATTTCAGCAGCGCCAATAAACGTCGTTTAGCTTAAGATTACACCCGAATCACGCGGACCGTTAAGGTGCATGGAGTACAGTACCGCCGAGCAAGACGTTTGTCACAAAACGCACATATATTAACGCGGCAGGATCTTAGCATAACTCACCGGGCGTGCCAAGTCAGTCAGGCGGAGTGGCGGGTGCCGTCTCCTTTTAGAATTGAATTTTCAGCACGTCCCTCGCAGATAACTCTGCGATGACTTCCGGACACTGTTTTGGCCGGGATACTATTTTGGCCGCTACAGGGCCTGTAGCGACCAAAAGTTACCCCCGACAAAAAGTTACCCCGGAAGTCATCGCAGAGTTATCTGCTCGGCTCTCTCTTTATGCGATTTACCGCTCCTGCACGTGTTCTTCGCATGAAATATATCCCGACAAACGAAGCATTAGTTGTTTTTCGAATTTTTTTGTTTTTGGTGCATTTGTGTAGTTTAACACATAATGTAGCGTTCAAAAAAGTTTTTCCCCGTGCAAAGCCGTCTCCCCTGCCGGAAATAATATGGAAGTCACCTCCCTGCAGTCTATTTGTAGTCTGGTTTTATAAAACGCGACCGTTGACTGACTTGGCACGCCCGGGGAGTTATGCTAAGATCCGGCCGCGTTAATATATCTGCGTTGTGACAAACGTCCGAATGTTTCCGACTTCGACCATTTCAGCAGCGTCAATAAACGTCGTTTAGCTTAAGATTACACCCGAATCACGCGAACCGTTAAGGTGCATGAAGTACAGTACCGCCGAGCAAGACGATGACTTCCGGGGTAACTTTTTGTCGGGGGTAACTTTTGGTCGCTCCAGGGCCTACTCCAGTAGCTCAGCCAGGGGCGGCCCCAAGCAGTCAGTCTGGCCAGAAAGGAAAAAAGTTACATTCTTCGTGCCTGTTAAATTCCACACTTTATTCAGATACAGGTACTTTTTCATTGCCTCTGAAAGGAAAATTTCTCCTCCTGCATATACAATTATAAGACAAACAAGTGTTGTGAAGGAGTCTGTACATAAAGAAACTTACAAACTTGTTGAACAATTAGTTTTTTAAAACACAAATACAAATAAATAGTGGACTAATTTACAAAACTGACTAATTTTGTGTACAGTTTTCTCATCGCATCGTTCCACCCCTTCAACCACATCCACCCCTATCCCTGTTCCTCCTTCTGGACTTGTTACTGAGCACTTGAATACACGATAAAACATTGAGTCGTGCTGTTTCAGGGCGTAGATCTTAAGCTGTTCAAAAGCCATATCGGATCGAAAACAATTTGTTTTCTGAATCTCTTTATTCTCGTCCTTGCAGCTCGGTGTTTCTTACCTAATGGCAGGATCTGATAGCAATTGTGAAGGGGGTGGTTCCACTCGTCCCGGATGTCTGTGGCTCTCTGAACTCTTCTTCCAGTGTACAACTCTTCCAGAAGTGGTACAGATATGTTCCGCATTTCCCCCCCAACTCTTCTTTTGATCCTTTTTTCTGTTTCCTCTTGTCATTAGCATTTGAGTTGTCGTACTTCGCTAAAAATCCAAAAATCAAGACACTCTGGTGGTAGCCGTGTAGAGGGTCTTTACGACATTATCATCCATATCTTTTACCATAAATGCCAATTCAGAACCGTTGATCGGGGAGGTATTCATCTTCTTAGAACGCGCCCACCACTTCGATAAAGAATTCACTTGACTGTAGAAAGGTTAGTTGCCAAAGACAGATTGACCCGAGGTCGGGGTCACCCGATGTCTCTTGACTGACAAACTGCCTGAAGATTGGAAGCTTCCGGCAACTGGCTTGAGGCCGAAGGCTCTAACAACAATGAATGTGCTTGGCATCTGATGTCGCGTGCAGGTAGCATGACTACATTTCCATGGGAAGGCCATTGTGGCCTGTCCGACTAACTAATGCTGACTGGTCAGGCAGACTCTACATGGACAATCTCTTAGAAGAGGAAGACGACAGACAACTCCAGGAAACGCTCTTATGAATACGAGGAAAACACTGTCCAACTCTAAACAAAATATTGACGCTTTGTCTTTCGACAATCATTCAGTCAGTCGGTCGGTCGGTCTCTTGGTCGATCGGTCGGTCGGTCAGCCAGCCAGTCAGCCAGCCAGCCAGCCAGCCAGCCAGTCAGACAGACAGTCAGTCAGTCAGTCAGTCAGTCAGTCAGTCAGTCAGTCAGTCAGTCAGTCAGTCAGACTGTCTGTCTATAGCAATCCATTAGCATCGCGGAAAGGGAGAGAAAACACTAAATGATTAAGTTTGCATAATGTTCAACTTAAGTTTTTACATTAAACTGCGGGTGGAACGCAATCTGACGTGCTCAATGCACGTAGTTGACCAAGTTCCGCATGCAGAACCAGACGCTGTGCGGGACAGATGGAAAACTTGAGGATCCCCACGCAGGTTCAGAGGTTCTTCTTGCCAATGGCATGAGGGCGAACATTCTAGTCCACTAGAGACTTCGCCTGCCGGCGAAAGTCTCTAGCACAGTTCATATCAAGTGATGAAACTATTCCGTCCGGAATATTTATAAGTAGGTCGGACGAGAGGCTTGTGGGATAGCACTCTGCTCCCTGACATGCGCTGTTAAAGTAGTTCTGAGACTATTTCGCACAAAAATAATAAATTACGCTTGTTGAGACAATAAACAAGCGATTATTCGATAAAATGACATTTTTGTGTTAAAATGGAAACAAGTTTTGACATCTGAATGATTTCTGTAAAAAATGGAAAAATAGTATCCAGAACGAGCTATTTTTGGCACAATGCTGTAATGCAAAGGGTCGAGTCTATTACGCATTCATTGCGAACTGCGCCATAGTCACTATTGACTCGGATTCACAGAATGGAGGGCGAGATAATGGTGAAACCGTCTCTCCAACATCCGGTTTGCAGGTGAAAATGTCTGACAGTTCTCTCATTAGTTGGACTGCGGGGGGCTTTGGGTATACTAATTTTTTGGAGTTGAAGTTTTAAACAAAGAAACTTTGTGAAACAAAGAATTTGAACGCCGCTGCCCTGAGATGAAGTGAATTCCATCAACTGGCTCAGCCTTCTTGCTCACTTTGCACATGTTGCAGAGCTGTTGCAATGGATCAGCAAACTGTGCCCAAGCGACATTAGACACCAAATCCTACTTGCAAACGTATCGGAATCACAAGTTATCACAGACAAAACCCCTTGCGACATGAGTGAGTTTAAAACCATGCAGGATCAACAGATAGGTTTAGTTTTCTTCTTCTTACGCCTTTGACCCCTCCTGAGGCATAGGCCGCAAACAAGGGTTCTCCAGTAATCCCGGGCCTTCACAACTGCGTCGGTTCCACCTTGCTTGTTGACAATGCTGCCAAGGTAGGTGAAGTCGTCCACTTCTTCTAGCGCTTCGCCATTCAGTGTGATGGGCGATGTGTTGGTAGAGTTGACTTTCAGGAGCTTGCTCTTCCCTTTGTGGATATTGAGGCCCAGGTGAGTAGAGTTGTCTGCCACAATGCTGGTCTTTTCCTGCATCTGTTGCTGGGTGTGGGAGAGAAGGGCCAGGTCATCCGCGAAATCGAGGTCATCAAGTTGTGACCACAGCGTCCACTGGATGCCGTTTCGCTTTCCTGCTGTGGATGTTTTCATGATCCAGTCGATGGCCAGCAGGAACAAAAACGGCGACAACAAACAGCCTTGTCTCACTCCTGTCTGTACCTGGAATGCCTCTGTGAGTTGACCTCCATGGACTATTCGGCATGAAAGTCCCTCGTAAGAGTTTCTGATGATGCTGGTGATTTTCTCGGGGACCCCGTATTGTCTTAGCAGCCTCCAAAGTGATGCCCTGTCCACGCTGTCAAAAGCCTTCTCGTAGTCAATAAAATTGACGTACAGGGGTGAGTTCCACTCAAGAGACTGCTTCAGGATGATATGTAGTGTTGCGATCTGGTCTGTACAGGAGCGATCTTTGCGGAAACCAGCCTGCTGATCTCGCAGCTGCCCGTCAACAACGTCTTTCATCCGGTCTAGCAGGGTCCTGTTGAAAACCTTTCCTGGGATGGATAATAGGGTAATCCCTCTGTAGTTGGAGCAGGAGCTCAGGTTGTCTTTCTTTGGGAGCTTGATGAGGTAGCCTTCCTTCCATTCTGTGGGGACTTGTTCTTCTTCCCAGATCTTCTTGAAGAGGGGGTGGAGCATCTCCACAGTTGTTTGCACATCTGCCTTCAGTGCCTCTGCTGGAATTCCATCAGGTCCGGCTGCCTTGCCGCTTTTCAGCTTCTTGATGGCTCTGCGGATCTCTTCCTTTGTAGGTGCACTGCAATATATCGGCAGGTCTCTATCCGCTGGTTGGATGTCAGGTGGGTCGTGTGGGGCTGGTCTGTTGAGTAGTTCTTCAAAATGTTCCACCCATCTTCGCTTCTGTCCCTCTTGGTCGTTAATCTGTTTTCCATCCTTGTCTTTCCCTGGCCTTTCAGGTTTGCTAAATTTGCCAGATAGCTTCTTGGTGGTGGCATACAGTTCTTTCATGTTTCCGTTTCTGGCTGCTTCCTCCGCTTCTGTCGCTAGAGTGTCTACATAGTTCTTTTTGTCGGTTTTGATGCTCTTCTTCACGTTCTTGTTGGCCTGTGTGTACTCTTCTTGTGCTTTGGCTTTCTCTGCTCGTGTCCGGCTGTTGTTGAGTGCCACCTTCTTCTCCTTTCTCTGTTCTATTTTCTTCAGGGAGTCTGTTGAAATCCACTTCTTGTGGTTATGCTTCTGTGGGCCCAAGACTTCCTGGCAAGCTGACTTCATTGCCTCTTCCACTGTCTTCCATTCCTTGTCTATTGTTTCTTCCTCTTCTTCCTCCATCAGCTCCTGCAGGACTTGGAATTTGTTCATGAGTGACAGCTTGAACTCTTGCAGTTTGGTCGTATCCTTGAGAAGTGTGATGTTGTACTTCTGTCGCTGGTTCTTCTCCCCTGTCCAGTTCCTCATCCCACACACCCCAACATATACTTACCCCTCCTCCCATCATGCTCCCTCAACCACCTCCCCCAAGTTTTACAAACAAAAAGGCACAACTAATCAAGACTAAATTAATGTCTCATTCATGCGTACATCACAATCACTCCCGCAATTACATTCATGAGAACTTTCTGTATTTATATCATTCCTCCAACGCTTTTGGACGTTAGTGTAATAAGCAGCGCTCCGTTGCACCCATATTGATCTTTTGCCAGGTCGTATGTGTCATCGGTGCACACATTCTTAGGCCACGCTAAAAGTTCAGCAGGATTCGTATGTTTTGCCATAGTTGTGGAAACCCTTCATCATGCAGTCTTGGATGTTTTATCCCTACACTCACCCCTCAAACTCTCCCCCGAAAAATCATTTGGTTATGATGTCACTCTGTTAGGGATAACTGAACCTTTTTCCTCTAGCAGCAAATAGAAAAAGTGTAGTCATATTAACTGCGTACAACAACATGAACTATGACCATCAAAAGCAACGACACAAAGCGCTTACAAGTATCCCTTGCATGCTAGCCCTAGCTTTTCCCTGCACGTCTCATACTGACGAGCCTATGGGTACAGTAGTCGCAGCTATTTATAATTTCGTGATGGACACTTACCAAGTGTACATACACAGGAAAGAAAGTTACGAATAAGCTGGAGCAATGTCCCTCGTTGGGTCGCCCGTAGCTCTACTGCAAAAGCAGCAACAACACTGGATTCAGCGGCAGCCTTACCACCATTTCGCTTTCGATCGGTTCGCTGTGACGCGGATTACGTATTCCGCCAGCGCACAGCTGAATGAATGAGATTTTCCAAGGTCTAGAATGCTCTGAATGTTTTTTTTCACTTGGCTTCACGTACAACCGATATCTTTGCAGAGTCCGTCAATCAAGGTCATACCTACGATACTCTTCATAATCAGTCTAATAATAGCATCATCAGAATTGATTATTAAATGCTGCGGACATGCTTGGGGAACGGTGACCCAGTTGTGTCGATGAAAATAGTATGCAAATGATGACTGGTGCATGAAGAACAAAAATACCATCCACTTCTCTCATATCTCGATTTGTTTGTGAAGTAGAGAAGTAAAGCGAGCGAGAGTAAGCTCCGTTAACTGAAAGCGGTCGTGTCCTCAGGAGGCCTCCTGAATAACTCACTTGCGCTCGAAAAACAACTGTGCTATTCTTAGCTTCAGGAACTTTTAGCTGCAATTGGTTATTACAAGGTCACGTGTGTCAAGTAATGGCGAAGATCTAAGGAGGGAAGGAGTAGAAGTCTCTCCCCACCTAGATTTACGCTTCATCGAGGTGAGATCGGCATTGTTTCTGCAGTGAACAGGTAAAGTACACAAGCTCTTCAGTTCCTACTGCATTAATGGCTGCCGTCTCTCTACTGCACAGCTGCCCGGGGTCGATTCAGGACAGCCTTGATGGAGGTTCAGCCATGTTTACAGATCAGAATTATGATTGATCGAAGCTCTGCCGACTTCGTGGGCTTGTAATGCAACATGCACGCCCAGTTTAGCTCGGGTAGTTAGATAGGAAGCTACTGTAATGGTTCAGGTGATGAAGATTCTTTCCAAACTGTGAGGGGCTGTGTTGTCGAGTCATGTTGTGACGCTGGCAGGCACCTGCCCATCCGCAGTCGCGCTAGCTCGGCAGCGAATTGTGCGTGGATACCCTCACTTGATTTCGCTGCACTCTCGTCGACGCCAAGCAGACATCACCAGGACAGGAGACTGCTTTGAGTAAGATGCATTGTTGTTGAAGAGTTTCGTGTTGAAATCTTCAGTTCATGCCGAGTCGATGACTTCGCAACGCGAATGTGGATGATGTCGACGCCAAACGATACAATAGGGCCAGTTGGGTTGCGAAGCGATTCTGTGCCTCGCATGATGATTCACTCGCAATGTTTTATGCCGAATGTCTTTTACATTGTCACTCATCGCTTCTCTCTGGGTTAACCGTATTCAATCATAGGTTTTAGTGTTCTGGAGTGCTAACGATGTATTCTTGTCCACGAAATAGTTGCAGACAGGGGCTGCGTATTTGACACTTGTAGTGCACACGATGCACAACGCCCCAGGGGAAGAAGGATGGTCAGTCGCAACTTCTGGAATTTTACCTCGTACATGATTGTAGCGCTTTGTGTATTCGTTTTGTAGATCCGCCAATTTCCTCTACAAAAGCGTGATTATATTTGGTAATTTTGACGGAATGTTATGCAATTCCAGTGTAACTATTCAGATGCAGGAGTAGCGTGACGTTGTCAGGCAGCAGCTGATGCTGATGGATGGAGGGCAGTGTAGGAGGAGAGCCAAAAGGAGGGGAAGCAGCAGCCATCAGTCAATTCTCCTTTGATTATTAGACATTTCGTCTGACGGCAGCCGTGCTGGTTGGACTATCCACCGTATGATTTCTCGAAACCAGATGGTTGAATGTTTTTAGTGATGCCGCAACAATTTTGGTACTCTCTCCTTACAAGAAGAGGGTCATGTAATGGCTGGTAAAGAATATATTTCTCTTGAACATTGTCTAAGGCTGTAAACTTTTGACAGTTGGTGTTTGTTACTGGCATGCCAGTGAATAGTGGTTGATGTAGTCATAATCTTAATTTAGACCTTGATTGATAAATTTTGTCAAATCATCATAACTTTCATTCCAATGCATTGTTTCAGAGTTTACTATTTTCAAGAGATTTTTATTTAGAAATGACAGTATGATAATCTTCTTGTGTTGAATTTGTCATTATTTTACTACCTACTGCTTTAAATGGGAGTTTATTTTGAAGTGTAACCTAGACCAGAGTTTTAGGTTAAGTTGCTGTAGATACTTAAGCACACACACAAAAACCAACTGGATGAATGTAAAAGAAAGAAAACAACCTGGATGAATATTTTTAAAGTTATTTATCACCAGGAGATAAGAAATTCACAGGAAAATATCATGACTTGAGACCTTCCGTAATACTGTCTGACACTGAACATCTGAAATAAAAGTCTTGACGTGCATATACAGAGAAAATGGTATCATGTCAATGATTTATGATGTATGATAAAAAGGAAAGAGTAAAGGAGGTCCCACTTCCCCCAACACATTTCCATATGTGTTTCATGAAGGCAAATAACTAGGGAAATCCCCACTTGTTCTTGTTCTAGCCAGTTCAGTATTTTTTCAATGGCCTTGCATAGCCTACAAAGGCTGGCAGGCTGTATCCATTCTTCCATCCATCCATCCATCCTTCCATCCATCCTTCCATCCATCCTTCCATCCATCCTTCCATCTATCCATTCATCCATCAATACATCCTTCCATCCATCCATCAATCCATCCATCCTTCCTTATATCCATCCATCCTTCCTGCCTTCCATCCTACCTTCCATCCAGCCATCCATCCTTCTGTCCGTCTGTTCATCCATCCATCCATCCATCCATCCTTCTATCTATCCATCCTTCCATCCATCCATCCATCCATCTATCCATCCATCCATCCGTCCATCCATCCGTCCATCCGTCCATCCATCCTACTTCTCTGGATTATGCTTGTTATAATGTTTCTGTGTGTTTTGGTGAGGACTGGCTTCACAATACTTGAATGGCAACACTTTTATTATACTGTCACTGCTTCCAATGGAAAAAATGTATGTCCTTTGAACCCTTTGGCATTGATCAAAGACTGCACAGATTTTGTGATAAGTAAATTGGGACTGTTAATTACTAATGAGGATGAAATGAAGAATTGATTGAGAGAGAGAGAGAGAGAGAGAGAGAGAGAGAGAGAGAGAGAGAGAGAGAGAGATTTATTTTGATTGATTAATTGATTCTTTATTAAGGATGGAATTTGAGGCATTTCTGCCTATCTTACAAATCGTCCTTGCTCATAGAGAATGAACAATCCTGAATAATTGGGGAAAGAGAAAGAGAGAGTTTTTAAAAAAGAGGAAAAAGAAGGGAAAAAAAGAGTAAGTACCAAGTAGTATATATGACTAAATGCATAAACGTGAGCAACTAAAGAGGACAATTGGGTAATAAACAAAGTGTAAGTGAAAGTTCTGAATTTGGTGTTATTAGATACTATTAAATGTTATGAAAGTGTGTGCAATAGGAGAAGATAATGAAGCGTATAGTTTTTGAGAAATTAGCGCTTGAATTTGAACAATGGCAGGGTGTCATTATTGTTAAAAGTGTCAGACGTCAAATATTACAACAATTTTTGAAAGTCCAGTAACAAACAATCGCAACAAGTTACAATTTACAACAATGTATTGGTCTGATCAAGATTTTGCATTTAACCGAAAATAACCCTTTTTATCTCTCAGTGTAGAGAGTCGACAGAGAAATCTGAAAACAAAGATCGCGATTGGCGATTACAACGCTTTTGACGTCTGACACCGCAGACTTTCTGAAGAGTTTCACATGAGATTCACAACGCTAATTCCAAATGGTTGCTATCAATTTGTACAATGATATCTTGTGTAAACAATGACCCGATTCGATTTGTATTTTATTGAGCAGATTTTGCCTGCAGCAGTTCTCAGCACAGCCCACAAGCAAGTGTTGTTTTTCAGAGCCATGATTTCAGGCCGATGCAGTGATTTTTTTAACTACAGCTTTTTATAAACGTAAATTTACACATCAAAAGTATGTCCACTATATCTTCATTCATTCTTCCACACACCAAAAACAAGAATTCAAGCACAGGTTTAATACATCATGTTTTATTT
>JAWQFJ010028314.1:5000-10000 GCA_034096865.1 Theodoxus fluviatilis | reverse complement strand
GCTTTGATATATGCAGGGCATAGTAACGATAGTTTACAGAGAACAACTAGAAACATGATTGCAAATGAAAAGTATCATGACATTAGAGAAAGTGGTAATCACATGGTATCTTTTTGGTGTGTGGAATATTTCTCATGTAAGGATCCTTGAAATGACCATAAATTCAGCATTTTGTCATGCAGAGTACAGTATTATAAGTATGGTACAATGGCGTGAAGTGCAATGTAGTGCAACATGACACAAACAATTTGTTTTAATACTGTGCCATACAGTACAGAATACTATGCCTTCATTGTGTCTTCACAAACCAAGTGCATTGAGTGGCTGTGGCCATGTACTCCTTTATCTGAACACTACTGTAGTCAGCTCTGTAGTAAGAGGGAGTAATGACTTGATCATATGCAAGATTAAGACCCTACAAGTTGGGGTCTTTGTATTGTTCAAGTGGAATGCTTGTCTGCCTTTTGCTGATGTTGGTACCTGACAGCATAGTGATGATGGAAACTGGGGTGATGATGATGATGATGATGATGATGATGATGATGATGACGATGATGATGACGATGATGATGGTGATGATGATTTTTGCATTCCCCTCTCACCTCCACTCCTGCCATTCCTCAAAGCCTTTCTCCCTTCCCTCTCTCTTTCCTCTCAAAGCTGCATTCAAAAAGAGAAGAAATAAGTCGTCAGCATACTAAGAAATATCATTGAACATTAGACTACATAACTTCGTCATTAGTGACATGTATGTGATGTGCTGACTAAGGTTTGTGCATTTCTGTACTCCTGGCCTTGACTTTTACCCTCTTGGCTGCCCAAGACTGAGAAAGAAGAAAGCACCTGTGCAATGAGATACCTGAGCTGCAGACATTTCTCTCTTTCTTTGTTCATACATTTTTTCACATGCTGCAAATGGTGGTGTATTTTTGGTCTGAGGCTACCCTGTGCAACTGCAAGGCTATTTTTGTGTATAGTATTTCAGTAGCTTTTCATTGTGCTGAATATGGAAAGGATGGGTGAACTTCATCCTGCATGACTGCCAAACTTAAGGCCTTCACTGTTACATGAGGCAATTCCACACCAACACACACACAGACACACACACACACACACACACACACACACACACACACACACACACACACACACACACATAGACACACACACACACACACACACACACACAGACACACACACAGACACACACACACACACACACACACACACTCACACACACACACAGACACACATACACATACACACACACACACACACACACATGAACTGACAAAAATATCTCCCAATGGCAGAGCGCTACTGACACCTTTGCTCCACTATTGCCAGCCGTGATTGGCTGCCACAATGACGCTTGCGAGAACGCCAGGGTAGAATCGCTGCGTGTACGAAGACCTATAGCTAATCTCCTTTTCTCTCTGAGCAACTGATAATTATTTTTAACCTTTTTTTTTACTCACATGCGAAGCAAAAGTGAGTCTATGTACTCACCCGTGTCGTCCGTCCGGGCGTCCGGGCTTCCGTAAAAAACTTTAACGTTGGATTTTTCTCGAAGACTATTAAGTCTATCAACTCCCAATTTGGCATGATGGTGTATAATGACAAGGCGTCAAAAAACATACATAGTGACTTGACCTTGCTTCAAGGTCAAGGTCGCAGGGGCCGTAAATGTTGTCTAAAAAACAGCCATTTTTCACATTTTCCCAATTTTCTCTGAAGTTTTTGAGATTGGAAACTTGACATATATATGGTATATAGGACAAAGTAATCCCTATCTTTTGATACCAGTTTGATTGACCTTGCTTCAAGGTCAAGGTCACAGGAGCTCTTTAAAGTTGGATTGTATACATATTTTGAAGTGACCTTGACCCTGAACTATGGAAGATAACTCTTCCAAACTTCATAACATTGTAGTACACATGTTATACTTTCATACTAGTCACCTGTGTCGTATCAACACCCAATTTGGCATGATGGTGTATGATGACAAGGCGTCATAAAACATACATAGTGACTTGACCTTGCTTCAAGGTCAAGGTCGCAGGGGCCGTAAATGTTGTCTAAAAAACAGCCATTTTTCACATCCTCTCAGCATGTGAGTCGTGTGGGCTTTGCCCGTCTTGTATTTGATTAACTATGAGACTTTATTGCTTTTTTTCTTTTTCTGTTTTCTTCATTCCTATGATCAGTATTTTACAATAAAATCATTTTGTCATCTATAGATTAGATTTTATACCAAACTCATGAATGGAAGAAGCTATTTGACCATGAACAGAAAATGGGGGCAGACAATGTGTGTGTGTGTGTGTGTGTGTGTGCATGCATGTGTGTTGTGTAGTGTGTGTGTGTGTGTGTGTGTGTGTGTGTTGTGTTGTGTGTGTTGCGTAGTGTGTGTGCATGTGTGTGTGTTGTGTTGTGTTGTGTTGTGTGTGTTGTGTAGTATGTGTGTGTGTGTGTGTGTGTGTGTGTGTGTGTGTGTGTGTGTGTGTGAGAGAGAGAGAGAGAGAGAGAGAGAGAGAGAGAGAGAGAGAGAGAGAGAGAGAGAGAGAGACTGAATGTATGTGAGTGTCTGTGTATGTGTGTGTGTGTGTGTGTGTGTGTGTGTGTACTTGCTGTTATGGACAAGCTTGACTGCTACAGACATAATCACTGTTATCAGATCTCTTTCATGCTGGCTCCAATGGTGTGTTGTGTTCAGCATGACAGCTGGGATGGGCAGGAATGGAATGGTTAGATCCTTTTCCAGCATGGAGTGGAGTGAAACAAGACTGAGTGTTTGATCCTATTCATCTCAGCATGTCTTTCATGACTCTTCTGATCCCTATGGAACATGCTGCTGAAATGAGTTTTCCTCACAGCATGGAAGACTCCAAGTTCTGTTTGTGTTTGTGTATGCATATATATATATATATATATATATATATATATATATATATATATATATGTGAGAGAGAGAGAGAGTGAGAGAGAGAGAGAGAGAGAGAGAGAGAGAGAGAGAGAGAGAGAGAGAGAGAGAGAGAGAGATTGATTGATTATTGATTAAACTTTATTTTTCAAGGGAAATACATGAATTAGGCATAACTGCCTATCTTACATCCAGCCCTTGATAAAACAAGAAAACAAACAAACAAATCCAATCCCATCCCCCACCCCTACCCACCCACCCACCCTCTATCCCACACAAAATTCACACAATAACACAGGTTACAATCAATTCATGGTAACGAAATACCACGTTGAAAATAGCCACAAAGTGAATTTAGAATAAGATGAAAGTATCTAGGATGACTGCATAAGAAAAGTATGTAGTTTCAATTTAAATTTCTCTAAAGATTTCGCAATTTTTAGAGAATTGGATAGTGTGTTCCACATAGTAGCCCCTGAATAAGATAGGCTATGTTTAAACAAATCAATCCTAGGTTGTGGTATTATAAAGTTATGTACACGAATATTTGAATGTTGGAATAAGTTTATCAAATAATCAGGCACATCACAATCATTAATTCTTTTCATTAAGACACATTTATTGAATTGTAAATGCTTATGAAAAGGCAATATGTTAAGTTCTTTCATTTTGTCATTTGTAGATAGTGAACTATCTGTTATCATAAGCTTAGAGGCTCTTCGATACAATGACTTCAGCCTTTTCAAGTTAGCGTCACTACAGCCATCCCAAATTGTTGACGCATAATTAACGTGAGATAAGATATGAGCATGGAAGAAGATTTTGCAAGTTTGAACGTCAACAATATGTCTTAATTTGGAGAGAAGAAATAGATTAATTGATATTTTTTTACAAATATAATCAATGTGTGATTGCCATCCTAAATGATCATCAATTATTACACCAAGAACTTTGTGCTCAGCAATTTTTTCGATTCTCAAAGAATCAAGAACAAGAGAAAGAGATAAAGGATATATTTGATGATTTTGTCTCATAGTTATCACCATTTATTTATAGTTTTGGAAGGATTAATGACCATATGATTCGAAGAGCACCAGGAACGTATTTCATCCAGGCTCCCTTGAAGTTTTACTGCCATACATTCAGTTCTGACACCTGAGGTTGAAAGTGTTACATCATCAGCAAACATATCACATGTAATCTCTTTATCAGAGATATGTAATGGTAGGTCATTGATGAGAGAGAGAGAGAGAGAGAGATACTCCATTATGTCTTGATAACATAAACTAGCAAATGCTGCACTTGGGCAAGAGAAAATGACAGTACAAATCTCAAATAATTTCACTCAAAAGGTAGGGATAAGTTTCTTGAAGAGAATCCAATGGAGCATGATCACATTTTGCATTTCAGTGATTATAAAGCATGGGACATACTTAAGCTTGGAAAAATTACTGAAAGAATTTTCTGGGGTTTTCTCTTTTGTCTACTATATGGAAAAGGAATTGTTAGGTGAGGTTTGGGAGTACACAACAGACTGGTCATGCAGCAACATTAAAATGGATTTCGAATTGCCTAATTGTCCCATTTATCTTCGCATCCTGCTGCTGCAAGTATGCGCTATTTGTTATAACAATGCATTCACATATGATGTACTTAAGGGGAGACACCACTATAACAACAGTCAAAATATCATTTTCTAGTGATTTTGACTTATGAGCATTTTTGAATTGTTTCAACCCTCTGCAATGTAATTCCAATTGTCTGTCTATTTAAAACATGCTAGAAAACATGTAAAAATGCAAAAAAAAAAGGGCCTTACCCCTCTGAGAATTTTTGCTGGCACTATTGGAAATACATAGAAAATGGAAAAAGCAAGTTTTCCCAAGGTTTCTTTTTTCACGTTTTCTTGTAAACTACTTTTTGTGAACTTCAAATTATGCAGAAAATATTTGGAGCATTGTACATATCTGTAATTTTCAGGGTGTATTCTTTATGCATGTAGCAACATTTTATCACATGGGTTTGTGAAATGAGCCCCTAGGTCAGCAGTTATACATTTAACAAGTTCTAAAAATGG
>JAWQFJ010028313.1:57500-58787 GCA_034096865.1 Theodoxus fluviatilis | reverse complement strand
TGGTCTGTCATTGTCTGGTCTGTCTGTCTGGTCTCTCTGTCTGGCGCTCTGTCGGTCTGTCTGTCTGGTCTCATCTGTCTGGTCTGTCTGTCTGGTACTGTCTGTCTGTCTGTCTGCCTGAGTCTGGTCTGTCTGTCTGTCGTCTGTCTGTCTTCGGTCTGGTCTGTCTGTCTGGGTCTCTCTGTCTTGGTCTGTTCGGTCTGTTGTGTGGTCTGTCTGTCTGTCTGTCTGCTCTGGTCTCTCTGTCTGTCTGTCTGTCTGCTGTATGGTCTACTGTGTCTGGTCTGTCTTGGTTGGTCTGTCTGGTCTGTCTGTCTGTCTGTCTGTCTGGTCTTCTGTCTGGTCTGTCTTGTCTGTGGTCTGTCTGGTATGTGTTCTTTCTCTGTTGGTCTCTCTGTCTGGTTCGTCTGTCGTCTGTCTGGTCTGTCTGTCTGGTTCTGTCTGGTCTGTTGTCTGCGTGTGTCTGTCTGGGTCTCTCTGTCTGGTCTGTCTTCTGGTCTGTCTGTCTGTCTGTGTCTGTTCTGGTGTCTGTTGTCTGGTCTTGTCTGTCTGTCTGTCGTGGTCTTCACTGTGTCATGGTCTGTCTTCTGTTCTGTGTGTCTGTCTGGTTGTCTCTGTCATGTCTGGTCTGTCTGTCTGTGTCTGTCTGTCTGGTTGTCTCTGTCTGTTCTTGTTCTGCGTCTGTCTGTCTGGTCTTCTGTCTGGTCTGTCTGTCTGTCTGTCTGTCTGTGGTCTGTGGGTCTGGTCTGTCGTTGGTCTGTCTGTCTGGTCTACTTCTGTCTGGTATCTCTGTCTGGTGTGGTCTGTCTGGTCTCGTCTGTCTGGTCTGTCTGTCTGGTCTCTTGTGCTGGTTTCTGTCTGCTCATTCTGTTCGGTCTTTGTCTGGTCTCTCTGTTCAGCGTCTGTCTGCTGGTCTCTCTGTTGGTTCATGTTGTCTGGTTCTGTCTGTCTGGTTGTGTCTTCTGTCTGTCTGGTCTTCGTCTTGGGTCTGTCTGTCTTGTCTGCGTCTGTCTGGTCTGTCTGTCTGGTCTGTCTGTCGGTCATGTCTGTCTGTCTCTCGTCTGGTCTGTCGTCTGGTCTGTCTGTCTGGCTGTACTGGTTTCTGTTCTGTCTGGTCTGTCTGTCTTGGTCTGTCTGTTCTGGTTGTCTCGTGCTGGTTGCTCTGTGTCTGTGTTCTGTCTGGTCTTCTGTCTGTTGTCTCTGTCTGTCTGTCTGTCTGGTTTTCTGTCGTGGTCTGTCTGGTCTGTGTCGTCTCTGTCTGGTCTGTCTGATCTGTGCTCTCTGTCT
>JAWQFJ010028313.1:27500-52500 GCA_034096865.1 Theodoxus fluviatilis | reverse complement strand
TGTTGAGTTGTCGGTACCATGTAAAACTACAATACTAGAGCTTAAACTGATGCGAAATTGACATCGGATAATTCAACATACACTTACTGGAGTTTGTAGTCGACTCCCAACAAGTCAGTCGGTTTTAAAAAATGGTCGTTGAAGTTGACAGGGACAGCGAAAGTAAAGGATTTCTAACATCGGGAGTCACATGCGAGTCACACAATTATTTTGCAACAGTACTAAAAGTGACTGGGCAGAGCAAGCATACAAACAACGAAAGATTTGCAGATTAAATAAAAAGCATCACGTTACGATGCCGTGAAAGATTCAATCCTCTATTCAACTCTCGCAGAATCGATGCTTTTTATACCACAAGGAAAGGTGAGCACATCTCTGCAACTGTTAATTGAACCATTTTCTGGCCTCACTTATCTTCAACATTCTGGAAATGCTCGAAAAACGTTCTCAGAATCTCGAATTAGCTCAATTTCAAGAACAGTCAGATCAGACACTTTTCACTTGCGTTTTTTGAGGTGTTACTGCAGCAACTTGGTGTACCTTTTGTCTGATCAGATTAAATAACTATCTGAAAACGATTTCTGAGTGCCAAACACACTGACGTCATCAATATTTTGAAGTCATCAACATCGTTATTTGCGATAACATTTCACTTTAAGGTCGTAATCCCAAAATGTGATGAAAGAGAGCCTCCAATATGTAATGAAATTTTACTTGGGTAAAACCCCGACAAACCACAACATTTCATCAGCATGTGTTTGAGACTTTTGGACTTATTTAGCTTAATAACTAACTAAATGATTCTAAAGAACCGATGGTAAAATATGACCTCCTCAGCGGAGGTCATGATAAGAACAGACTATTGTTTCAGCTTACCTGTCTAATGCCACTCAGGAGAGTCAGAAAGAATCCAGGAGGCCGGAGTGAGTGGGCATAACGAATCTTGCTTCCAGATGCATGTCAGGTGTCTCTTGCTCTTAGTCCAGCGAAATAAAAAGTTTTCAACTGTGCAAGCTTTGAGGGCAGAAAGAAAATTATTCATTGGACCGCGTTGTTGTGTGACTCAGCCACGTACAGTCACGTACAGTCACGTACAGCCACGTACAGTCACGTACAGTCACTTACAGTTACGTACAGTCACGTACAGTCACGTACAGTCACGTACAGTCACATACAGCCACGTACAGTCACTTACAGTCACTTACAGTCACGTACAGCCACGTACAGTCACGTAAGTCACTTACAGTCACGTACAGCCACGTACATTCACGTACAGTCACTGACAGTCACGTACAGTCACTTACAGTCACGTAAGTCACTTACAGCCACGTACAGTCCCTTACAGTCACGTACATCCACGTACAGTCACGTACAGTCACTTAGTCACATACAACCACCTACAGTCACGTACAGTAACTTACAGTCACGTACAGTCACTTACAGTCACGTACAGCCACGTAAGTCACTTACAGTCACATACGACTGGCCTAAAGGGAGTTTCTTTTTACTTAAGAAGTTTTCCCATTTTGAAGACATTTTTAAGGACTAATTGTCTTGAAGTTAGTATGCAAGGTCAGTTTCATAGCTACGTGACCAAAACAATAATACCTATTCCGTTCGGAATTGTGAAATCGATAGCATAAACGCGTGTTAGATGGTCGTCCATCGGTGCTACCACCACTGCACCAGACACAAGTTCCAGCCTTCACCTCAGACGAGTCTCATGCTGTATCTAGACTTGGACACGCGTATTCAGGGCACTGTGAGACGCCGTAGCGTCAAGAGAAGACTTTCAGAGCTCAGCTAATGAAGACGAGTCTCATGCTGTATCTAGACTTGGACACGCATATTCAGGGCACTGTGAGACGCCTTAGCGTCAAGATAAGACTCTCAGAGCTCAGCTAATGAAGAATCTAATGGCATGACGTGTCTACGTTCCTGCTGTACAAAGAGATGCAACTCAGGTATTTGATTTTACAATCCCTCCATGGAAAATCGATCGTTGTTTTGCACTTATTGAGGACAGTTCCATTTTTAGGAGCATGGTTTCCTCATCAACGCTAGAAATAAATGCGAAAGGACACAGTAGGCGATCGAATGCCTTCAACACACTTCCTCACCATCTTGTTCGAACTCGTACGAGAAAAGTGGAAAAAATGTATTCGACGAACCTATCCACCCATTCATCATCCACAACGGGACTTTTTTTCTTATCAGTGCCTGGATTGATATATTTAAATAATATCCAGCGCGGGAATTGCTGCCATCATCCTCACCCTCAAACCTCCTTGGCGATGGCCTCACTATAAATCTATCGGCTCTCTGTTTAGCAGTGTGAAATAAAACCACCACCCAAAGGAGCATCAGCATGTGAAATGGCGCGGAGGACTCCTCTCTCCTCATGGGAGCATTGCCCACGTCAGGGAGGCAAAAACAGATGCAAGCGATACAACACGCTCCGAGCAGAACAAGCTGTACAGGCCGTGGCACGAACCGCCTGACACCATGTTGGATCGGCCTCGTCTGCTGAGTGCAGGAGTGATTTTTTTTGCGCTCGCCGAGAGGAGACAGAGTGATGGCAGGAGAAGAAGGATGATGTGCCACGTGCTCCGATAAGGTTGGGGACTTTTTTGCTGTCTGCGCTCGTGCGGATGAGAAAATCGAAAGTGTTGATGCAGCCACTCCGAGAAGCTTTTGATTGTATTTCCTCCCGAGACCGATAACGTTTTCCCTCCTCGCTTGAAAGCTTCGATGTCGTCTGCATAGAAATGAGTCGGCTGTTTTTCTTGCAGCACCTTTTACATGATATTACACCTGATCCCCAGTTGTATAACTCAGATGAATCATTTTCAAAATGAGATTGCTCCATGGATTTTTTTCCATTTTTGTATCATCGATGGCATTTAGGGACACTGTAATAACCTGAGCTTACAAATTAAAAAACCCGTTAATGTACACGAACGTCAAATTAGTGTGATACGTATTGCGTGCGCAAATCCAACGCCCGTACAAATTACGTCAATTAACGGTTAAGTTGTGTTTGTGTATTTATCTCCTTCGCACACTTTTTAATGGAGCCACTGACGTAAAAAATTTGCTACATGAGGTGAAGATGGGCATGTTGACAATACTAACGTCGCGAAGTACCAAAGTTGTGCTGCAGGAGCCCCCTATGGGCGGGGGGTCAGAATAGACACACCGTGTCTCCCTATGGGCGGGGGGTCAGAATAGACCCACCGTGTCTCCCTATGGGCGGGGGGTCAGAATAGACCCACCGTGTCTCCCTATGGGCGGGGGGTCAGAATAGACCCACCGTGTCTCCCTATGGGCGGGGGGTCAGAATAGACCCACCGTGTCTCCCTATGGGCGGGGGGTCAGAACAGACCCACCGAGTCTCCCTATGGGCGGGGGGTCAGAATAGACCCACCGTGTCTCCCTACGCGATTCGTAAGAGGCGAATAGCTAGGGACATCGGGAGTTAGTCTTCGCTTACTCTAAACTATTCTTGTGATTTTCGTGCTTAATAGCCTTACGTAACCTACAAGGGCTGAGAAGCCGTAGAAATCCGTCCGTCCGTCCGTCCGTCCGTCCGTCCGTCCGTCCGTCCGTCCGTCCATGTGATGCGAGCAACTCTTTATCGCTAAGTGACGAAGCACCCTCATGAGGCAACCTACACCAGCCGTACTAAACCGGTGGCTGCAGAGTTGTTGAGTTTTGTCAAGAATCTGCTTGAGAGGTCAGCTTGTTCGTCCGCGACGCTTGCGGTGACTCAGCAGACTCCCATGAGCTGTCCTAGAAACGCTATCCTCGGCTGCCATGAGCTGTCCTAGACACGCTATCCTCGGCTGCCATGAACTGTCCTAGACACGCTATCCTCGGCTGCCATGAGCTGCCCTAGACACGCTATCCTCGACTGCCATGAGCTGTCCTAGACACGCTATCCTCGGCTGCCATGAGCTGTCCTAGACATGCTATCCTCGGCTGCCATGAGCTGTCCTAGACATGCTATCCTCGGCTGCCATGAGCTGTCCTAGACACGCTATCCTCGGCTGCCATGAGCTGTCCTAGACACGCTATCCTCGGCTGCCATGAGCTGTCCTAGACACGCTATCCTCGGCTGCCATGAGCTGTCCTAGACACGCTATCCTCGGCTGCCATGAGCTGTCCTAGACACGCTATCCTCGACTGCCATGAGCTGTCCTAGACATGCTATCCTCGGCTGCCATGAGCTGTCCTAGACATGCTATCCTCGACTGCCATGAGCTGTCCTAGACACGCTATCCTCGGCTGCCATGAGCTGTCCTAGACATGCTATCCTCGGCTGCGACCTGCAGGATTGTTGAGGATTGGCGGAGGTCTAGCACTTTACCTCCGCCAAGAAGGTTATGCTTTGCAGTCGGTTAGATAGTGAGTTCGTTAGGTAGTTCGTGCGCCATTCGGCAAAATAACTTTTAAAAAACTCAAAACAAATTCTATAGCTAGGTCAGAGTGTCACCCAAGGAACAATTCATAAACATGTTGAGGTTATCTGTTATCTTATTTTGAAATTACAACCATACAGAAAAATGATATCGCCCGAAGCCCTAGGCCGGCACGTGTTGCAAGCTGGCGTATGCGTTTCACACTTGGAGACCGCTAGAAGGCGTTGAAATTAACCAAACTCCGTAGTGTCAGGCCTGGCTAGCAGAACATGCTGTCTGAAGTATACCGGCCATGGGGGAGGTCCTGTGATGCCTCCACTGCTGTGGTTGCCTTGACGGAGGTTTGCGCTCTCCCAGAGCTCTCTAGTGTGGTAATTACATTTGGCCTCAGTCGTTTGTGGCTACTTGATGCAGCGTTCCAAGCTGTGCGAACCCTTCGGCTGGGTGCATTACTCTCATTGCCTCTCCCCGCTCAGGAGTAAACTTGGTTACCTGTGAGGGCACTGGG
This sequence comes from Theodoxus fluviatilis, assembly GCA_034096865.1. NCBI lineage: Eukaryota > Metazoa > Mollusca > Gastropoda > Cycloneritida > Neritidae > Theodoxus > Theodoxus fluviatilis. The sequence continues at coordinate 47,571 of JAWQFJ010028313.1, read as the reverse complement.
GGCACACGGTGGTAGGATCAACCCTGTCAGGCCTCTTTGAACAAGCATCGAGTAGAAATCTTCCTGACGGCGTAGAAACTATGCTGGTACCATTCTGAACACAGAGATGTAGTATCTCTGACACAGGTTGGTCACGTGACTTCGGCTCCACATTCCAATGATTCTACCAATCAAAATTCAACATGATCAGAAGACCATTGAGAGTAAAAAGAGGCGAATCTATTTCACTCCAATTATTTATCCCGATACATAAACACAATTTTGGTGTTCTAATAAAACTAATCTATGAGATTTTCAGGAAATCATTTGAGAACTACTTTTAGCGCGAACGTGTCTATAAGGTTGCAAACTGCCTTGAGCACGTGCGATTGTGTATATAGTAATACACGCGATCTTTGGACCTACTATAAACGCAGCGAAAAGGATTCCTATGGGTCCGGGCTGGTTTCGTGAATCTATGGTTATACTCTCGCAAGTAAATGCTTTCTCGCCGGAACCTGTGGTCTAACTGCCTTCACACTGTTTGACGAGCTCCACACTTCGATCATTCGTGTATCGACTGATGGAGTCAGTAAGTGATTTAACCTACATTCTGTCTGTGTTGAACGTTAATCGAATGGAAGTTTCTTCTGTAGGAATCCGTCCGATTCCGAAGTTCGATATTATCGGATAGCTCAGAAGCAGTTTTTCTAAGTTTAATCCTTCTAAGCATACATTAAATTAATGATTCCTCATCAGCAAAAGCACTCAGTGGGTTTCTGTGTGTATCGAAGATTATGCAGACGGGATTGGTTGCCTTACTCGCTCAATGAAGTATAAATATTCCTGTTGTATTCAAAGTCCTTATAATTAGTAGAGTTTACAATATTACACTCTTGTGATTCAAATGTTACCGCATACAAGTTTTACATTCATGGGAAGTCGATGTTTAGAAAATGAATTGACGAAAACATGGCTGCCAGTATCGAGTGTATCACAACAAGCGGAAGAATACACTCACGATGTGATATCCCATTCAGCGTGGCCGAGACTCTGTGTTCAGAACGGTGGTATGCATGTTATGGAATAATTAAGGCTATCACGTGACCAACCTGTTGCTGAGACTATATTCACTAGTCTCAGCCACGCTGATTGTTCTGGTACCTGGCTGTGCAATCTTGCTGTCACTGAATTCGGCGTCACGTGACAGTGTAGGATGCGACTGAGTGGCCGTGTAAATCGGTCAGATCCACAGATAGGGGGGATGCATTGGTTTATGCATTGGTGCTCTGTGGCCGAGTGGTTAGCGCACTGGACCCACAGTACGGCGCTCGAAGCTGCGCTCGAAGTTGAGGGCTGAGTTGGAAAAAATTGTGAAAGCTAACTTTGGCGCGTTCATCCGCAGCCTTGTTGCATGCTCCCCAGGGAGTTGAGATGGTGTTGTAGTGATGAAAAAAGGTAGCCCGATCGAAGCTGCGCTCGAAGCTGCGCGGTTCACAGAGTTGCATCCTTGAGCAAGATGCTTAACCCACATTGCTTCTCCCCATCCAGGAGTAAAAACACCAGGGGAATCGTGCCATAATAATCACTGCAGTTGATTGTGGGCAAAGAACTGTTAAAAAAAAATCAGTACTTTACCTTGACTCTGCAGTAGTTAAGTTCTGGGGTGCCGGGGAAGAGTCTGTCTCCGTGATTTGTGAACCCGCTTGTAATTTTGACCCAGAATATTTTCGAGTAGCGCAAATTAACCGGAAATTGGAGGCTCAATTCATTGGCTGATAGTGAGACCACTTTAAGTTGATCACGTGGTGGGGAGGGTGTTTGTTTCAGAAGGCCTCGCCGCCATCACAAAATGCTCGCTTTGAACTTGTGAAAAAAAAACGTCAGGACCAAAAATCTAGGCTAAGGCGTAATACGGGGATGCGTCAGTCGTTGTTAGATTGTATCCCCTTCATGACAGAGCTACACAAGACGTCCAAGCAGCAGCAACAATTATGTGAAAGATTATTGTATGTGTCTACGTTGGGTTATATTGATCGATCCATCTTGTATGCATTGCCTACAAGGTCACATGTCCGTAATGAGAACAAGGCACAGGAAATTATACATTTTGCGAATTTAGCTGTCCATCCAATCGACAGAAAGAGTGCTGTCAACGCTATTGCCGCCTTCATTTGCTCTCGAGATCTTGTAGTGAACAAGTCCGTACTTCTCCTGCTTACTGTTTTGTAAAATTCAATTGCATCTGACTTGTTGCTTGTTTCGGTGTTGGCATTTCAATCACACAGTTTGAACACAGAGTAAAAGTCTCCTTTCAATACAGGCCATTTTGATTTTGAAATGTTTCTTCATATCATGAAGCGCGATTTGATTGCCTAGAGGGTATTGCAAACGATGCAGCAGAATCAGTTTTTGCATAATGAAATAGACATTTCCTCTTCTGCAAGCATATATTTCTGTGAACGTTTGAGTCACCAGGAACGATTTAATGGTTTACGACCGGTTCTATTCTGCCAGTATTTTAAGTGAAATATTTCTGCCTGTCAACCCATAGGAACGCTCGTTGCCTTCGACAGTGACTCTTTACCCTCTCACGAGTCAATGATGTCCGCCATTTTTTTCTTTGGTGAACAAGCAAAGCGCTCGTTTGTAGAATGCTGACATTACATGCAAAGAAACAATAACCAAACAACATTATTGATTTCTCAAAATACCATGGGGAACACGTCAATAGTTTATTGAAATCACTACGTTATTCAAAATACCACGTGGAACACGTCAATAGTTCATGGAAATCACTTCGTCATTCAAAATACCACGTGGAACACGTCAATAGTTCATGGAAATCATTACGTCATTCAAAATACCATGTGGAACACGTCAATAGTTCATGGAAATCACTTCGTCATTCAAAATACCACATGGAACACGTCAATAGTTCATGGAAATCACTTCGTCATTCAAAATACCATGTGGAACACGTCAATAATTTATTGAAATCACTGCGTCATTCAAAATACCACGTGGAACACGTCAATAGTTCATGGAAATCACTTCGTCATTCAAAATACCACATGGAACACGTCAATAGTTCATGGAAATCACTACGTTATTCAAAATACCATGTGAAACACGTCAATACTTTATTTAAATCACTACGTTATTCAAAATACCATGTGGAACACGTCAATAATTTATTGAAATCACTACGTCATTCAAAATACCACATGGAACACGTCAATAGTTCATGGAAATCACTTCGTCATTCAAAATACCATGTGGAACACGTCAATAGTTCATGGAAATTACGACGTCATTCAAAATACCATGTGGAACACGTCAATAATTTATTGAAATCACTACGTTATTCAAAATACCACATGGGACACGTCAATAGTTCATGGAAATCACTTCGTCATTCAAAATACCATGTGGAACACGTCAATAATTTATTGAAATCACTACGTTATTCAAAATACCACATGGAACACGTCAATAGTTCATGGAAATCACTTCGTCATTCAAAATACCATGTGGAACACGTCAATAATTTATTGAAATCACTGCGTCATTCAAAATACCACGTGGAACACGTCAATAGTTCATGGAAATCACTTCGTCATTCAAAATACCACGTGGAGCACGTCCGTAGTTCATGGAAATCACTACGTCATTCAAAATACCATGTGGAACACGTCAATAGTTCATGGAGATCACTACGTTATTTAAAATACCACGTGGAGCACGTCCGTAGTTCATGGAAATCACTACGTCATTCAAAATACCATGTGGAACACGTCCGTAGTTCATGGAAATCACTACGTCATTCAAAATACCATGTGGAACACGTCCGTAGTTCGTGGAAATCACTACGTCATTCAAATCGAGACGTGTGTTGGCGTCCGCTGTGCCAGTCGTATCGGGCCACTGACAGAGATACGTGATACCACAAGACTTATCATGTAGCTGAGAGGTTTGAGAAGCTTCACTGTGTACGAACGCCCAGTAATATAATTATTTAGATCAGAGAATTCGAAACAACGTGTTGCTGTGGCAACGCGTGCAATGGCCTGGAAAAGCAGACGACACGTGCAAGAAAAACGATCTCCTGGTTGCAAGTCCAGAATGTGATTTTCCTGAGAGCCCATCCCACAGTTCACTTGCAGGGTCATTTTTTGGTCGTTTTCATGGGCTGATGACAAGGTCGGCGTGAACACATTTGTGTAAATTCGCAACTGACCTGTTTCTATGGGTAAAATAATTCCCAGAGTCGAGCAATCATCTTCTTGACTTCACTTATCATTTCACTCTAAGTCCCCGACGACAGTGACGCAAAAGCAACCGTCTCACAGTTCAAAGAGCAGATCCCAGATAGCTCAGACCCCATGTTTTGTAAGGCAGCTTTGGTGCTCCTGCCTTCTACCCACATTTTGCTGTCTTCATCGTGCACCAAATGACCTTCTGTCTCAAGGGAATATTCCTTACGGAGCAAAGCACAGTTTAGATTAAAACAAAAATTATTGCACAGATTCCTCATTTCTTACTTCATTAATGGTAAGGTATTGATTTCACCCATCAGTTGATTTGATTTGCTGTGTCTCTTTTTTGTTTGCTTCTTATTCTTTTTGCATGATTTTAATATCAAGAGGCCATACATATACGTATCTAAGAAACCACCTCTGCTATCAGTTCGAGTTGGGGGCTACAAGATGAACATCATGATGGGTTATGACCTTTCAGAGAACGGATTCTTGTTTTGATGTTGAGGGTATCACAGTCAATCAAACCAATCAAAGATGACTAATATCACAGGATGCAAGCTGTTTTGTCTTTGTGTGAGGGGACTGAAGGTATTCCAGCACTTGGGGAAACTTCCATTTTTGTTTATGCATGCACATCATCATGAAGAGATTAGATAAATCATCCACTTTCCTATTTTTTAAATAATCTTTCGAGAAACATTTTATTTCTTAAGGTAGGCACTCCTATCATCGTTCGTCGACATAAGGATTTGTTGATCCAGATATCAAATTTAGCTCGAGGTCGTGAAACAAATTTGGTAAAAATGAGTTCAATGCATTTTCGAGTGCTCGTCCCTTGATGCTCCACAGTTTATTTTCTGATTACCAAAGTCAGTTTTTGGTTGTCTGTGACTCAATGGTAGAGAATAGTTTTTCTTTTTCTAAAATATGACTTGAGACCTAAACTTTCGTAGTGTGACTTTCTCACAGGAACTTTCATTGCCACGTTTTTCCTTTCATGGGAACGTATCTAAGTTGAAAATAAACCCATACGTATTATGGAAGCAAACGCTCAATATTTATTCTACACACTCTTAGGTTGATATCACGTGTTTATTTATGTGGACATGAATACAGAATCAAACGCGTTTTCATAATGAGCGGGAAACATCTCTCCATGGCAAAGATGTAAAACACCACATAATTTGTTTTTCACGCAGTTGTTTTCAGTAACTTGTCATTGACGACAACAATGATGCTGACAATGACGATGACGAAAACGACGATGGCGATGATGATTATGTCGACTTTAAAGTTGTGGTTGTTGGTGTTGTTGATGATTACGACGGCGACGATGACGTCAACGACAATTACTATTAAAAGAAACAATAGCACCCAACCACGAACTTAATAATCTTCTTCAAATGCATGAGTCGGATGCTTCACTACCTACAGCGGACGATGTACTTTATTTCCAGCAAGGAGAAAACCGCTGCAACGGGGTTCCCTTGTGATGCGGCAGGTGAAGGGCATGCACACGACGCAGACACAGGTGGACTTCAACTACCTGCGTGGCTACCAGAACGCCATCCCCAGCTGCTCCTGCAGCTCCTCGGGGTCCGAAGCGCACCAGCACGTTGTGGGCAACATCGTCATCACGCGCGTTGCCAAGCACGCAGATAACTGCCTCATCTTCGGTGTCTGACGAGGCGGCCGATAACAGCCGGTTTCCTTTTCCCAGTGTTGCCTGCCTTCATCGTTGTCATCACTCCTCTCCGTCGGCGTTAACAAAGTCATTGATTATTTAAAAAAACGTATATGTCTTGTTCGACGTCGTCGTCGTTGTTGTTATTGTCATTGTCTGTGTTATTACCGATGCTGACGACGTGTATGACTGATGTAAATCTGTATGGCTGTTATTGTTGTCATCGTGTAAGGGCATCCAGATCATGAGCGTTGTGACTACTTCACCCATGTTTTGTTGTGTTGTGCAATTGGGAAGAACTGGCAAGTCGACCCGCACTGCATCTGAACGTGTGTTGGAATCCTCTCTCTCTCTCTCTCTCTCTCTCTCTCTCTCTCTCTCTCTCTCTCTCTCTCTCTCTCTCTCTCTGTCTCTCTCTCTCTGTCTCTCTGTCTCTGTCTCTCTGTCTCTGTCTCTGTCTCTCTCTCTCTCTGTCTCTGTCTCTCTGTCTCTGTCTCTCTGTCTCTTTCTTTCTCTCTCTCTCTCTCTCTCTCTCTCTCTCTCTCTGGTATTGACGTCTGTCCAGCCAAACCATGTGCTTGTATCATCATGCTGAATCTGGCACCAGCACTGCGTGCAACCGCTTGGGGACAATCGGAGATGTGATTAAGTATAGTTATTGAAGCGTCGACATTATTCATTAAATAAAGATAATGACTGGTGCGAGCAGATTTGGTTTGATTGAAGGAATAATCAGCATCTACTAAAACATATTTCCAAAAGTCGTGCTAAATCTTCTGCCTTAGAATGCTGCTTGTACGACCGTTGGGTGGCAACTGGTTGGTGAACTGTTTTCAACCATGCTGTCCATGACAGTAACTGAAACATTCATTTGATAAAGAGAGGAAACATATGGTTATAGTGCAGATCAGATTTGCCAATATTGTCATTTTGCCTCACAGCTGGACAATCACAAATCTCTGCGACCCGGAATGTTGATAACGTCGTTTGTCACGGCTCAAGCGTATTACTTTTGATTTAGGGGGTTTCCTGTTAAAGTTTAGTTATTTTAAAGTCGGGCATGTGCAACCCTTTAACATGTGGCGTGTGTGTGTGATCAAATTGCATGCTTTTTTCATACACGGTTTTGCCTGACAGTGCTATTTGGGCATGAAGTCTGTGTGCAAGAGGCTCCTGCATGGGGTATTGAGTTTCCAGAGGCATGTTTTTTCCACTGGGGATAGCTTGCACGGGACTTTCATCCTGGTATCTTCTATAAAATGTTGTATTTTTCTTATGTTAGTCCTCAGGTCTGGCCAACCTAAGAATTTTTGTCGAGACCGTTGTCCGAGTTTTCTCGGTGTGGACCGTCGTGGTTTTCGGCGGGGTGACACACTCATGTGCAGTGTTTCGCGACGAGAGGTCGCGGGTGGGCTACAGTTAGTTAGCACCTGATATAACGGTCGGGGTTGCGGGTTTTTTGCCATTCTACTATCCACTCCGAATCCAAAGGGGTAAGTGTACATAGCTCTCGTTTTTCGAACTCTGGTTTTCTTTCGTGTTTCGTAGTTGAAATTTGTATTGTTTGCGTTAGAGACTACAAGTGGGTTTACTATGTGTGTGTTCCAGATTCAATGACAAGTTGATTCAATTCCGAGTTGATTCAATTCCAAGTTCATTCCATTCCAATTTCATTCCATTGCAAGCTTCAAGTTTGTGTTTTTTCCAATCCTGTGCTACCTGTTGTTGCCTGCTAAGTAGCAGGGAACCATTGTTTCGTCGTGGATTTTTCTGTGTTTTCCTGTAAAACTTTTTTTTTGTTTTTTTGTGTGTTTTTTTTGGGGGGGCAGGTATGGACACCAACACTCTGGACTATTTATCATTGTAACGCTGTGAACCTCAAGTAACTTTCAGTCGTCTTGAAGCGGTGATGTCCAGTGATTGAGTAGGTGAACTGTTCCGAGCATGACTTGTTTTTGTACGCTTGTTTGATTTGCAGTTGAATCTTTTGTGCATATATTGTTTTGGAATTACATGGTTAGCTATGGTTGTGTAGAAGGGAGTGAGGTTTCTGTCATTAAAATATTTGTTCTTGTTATTGCTACCTTGTTTTGTCCTTCATTAGTTGGCGGGTGGGCAGGCAAGTCCCCCTAAACAATCATCTGTCCGGGGGCTGTATTACCATCCAAAGAGCCCATACACCCGGCTGTGATACACCCATGTCAGTCATGCAAAGTGCCTCGGTGTTCACGTCAAAAGCTCAACGACAACGAGTTCCACCGAATGAGCTCCTCTAATCGGGCGGTAATGTCTGTTTATAGATATAAACTGCATTCTCTTTGACATAAACGGCAAAAAAGACAACAGTTTCTTAGTGCCTGCGAAAATAAGCGGAACAGCACAGTGGACCTGAATGAATGACTCAAAGTCCTTCGGCGTCCTCCACGGTGGCCCCCACGCGTCCTCCGTAGCGTCCTCAGTAGCGTCCTCAGTAGCGTCCTCCACGGTGTCCTCCACAGCGTCACCCACGGGGTCTTCCACGTCGTCTCCACGGCGTCCTCCTCCCAGGCGTCCCCCACGGCGTCCCCCACGGCGTCCCCCACGGCGTCCCCCACGGCGTCCCCCACGGCGTTTCCCACGTCGTCCTCAGTGGCGTCCTCCACGGTGTCCTCCATGGCGTCCTCCTCCCAGGCGTCCCCCACGGCGTCCTCCACGGCGTCCCCCATGGCGTCCTCCTCCACGGCGTCCCCCACGGCATCCTCCACGGCGTCCCCAACGGCGTTCTCCACGGCGTCCTCCACGGCGTCCCCAACGGCGTTCTCCACGGCGTCCTCCACGGCGTCCCCAACGGCGTTCTCCACGGCGTCCTCCACGGCGTCCCCAACGGCGTTCTCAGTAGCGTCCCCCACAGCGCCCCCACGGCGTCCTCCATAGCGTCCCCACGGCGTTCTCAGTAGCGTCTCCCACGGCGTCCTCCATAGCGTCCCCACGGCGTTTTCAGTAGCGTCCCCCACGGCGTCCCCCATGGCGTCCCCCACGGCGTCCACCATAGCGTCCCCCAAAGCGTTCTCAGTAGCGTCCCCCACGGCGTCCTCCATAGCATCCCCACGGCGTTCTCAGTAGCGTCCCCCACGGCGTCCCCACGGCGTCCCCCACGGCGTCTTCCATAGCGTCCTCCAAGGCGTTCCCAGTAGCGTCCTCCACGGCGTCCTCCATGGCGTCCCCAACGGCGTCTTCCACGACGTCCCCAACGGCGTCCTTCACGGCGTCCCCAACGGCGTTCTCAGTAGCGTCCCCCACAGCGTCCCCCACGGCGTCCTCCATAGCGTCCCCACGGCGTTCTCAGTAGCGTCTCCCACAGCGTCCCCCACGGCGTCCTCCATAGCGTCCTCACGGCGTTCTCAGTAGCGTCTCCCACGGCTTCCCCCACGGCGTCCTCCATAGCGTCCCCACGGCGTTCTCAGTAGCGTCCCCCACGGCGTCCCCAATTGCGTCCTCCATAGCGTTCCCACGGCGTTCTCAGTAGCGTCCTCCACAGCGTCCCCCACGGCGTCCTCCATAGCGTCCCCACGGCGTTCTCAGTAGCGTCTCCCACGGCGTCAACCACGGAGTCCTCCATAGCGTCCCCACGGCGTTCTCAGTAGCGTCCCCCACGGCGTCCTCCATAGCGTCCCCACGGCGTTCTCAGTAGCGTCCCCCACAGCGTCCCCCAGGCGTCCTCTATAGCGTCCCCACGGCGTTCTCATTAGCGTCTCCCACGGCGTCCCCCATGGCGTCCCCCACGGCGTCCTCCATAGCGTCCCCACGGCGTCCTCCATAGCGTCCCCACGGCGTTCTCAGTAGCGTCCCCCACGGCGTCCCCCACGGAGTCCCCTACGGCGTCCTCCACGGCGTCCTCCATAGCGTCCCCAGTAGCGTCCTCCACGGCGTCGCCCACGGCGTCCCCCACGGCGTCCCCTACTGCTGCGCCCACGGCGTCTCCCACGGCGTCCTCCATAGCGTCCTCCACGGCGTCCCCCACGGCGTCCTCCACGGTGTCCTCCACAGCGTCCTCCATGGCGTCCCCAACGGCGTTCTCAGTAGCGTCCCCCACAGCGTCCCCCACGGCGTCCTCCATAGCGTCCCCACGGCGTTTTCAGTAGCGTCCCCCACGGCGTCCCCCACGGCGTCCTCCATAGCGTCCCCACGGCGTTCTCAGTAGCGTCCCCCACGGCGTCCCCCACGGCGTCCTCAACGGCGTCCTCCATAGCGCCCTCCAAGGCGTTCCCAGTAGCGTCCCCCACGGCGTCCTCCACGGCGTCCCCAACGGCGTCCTCCACGGCTTCCCCCACGGCGTCCCCCACGGCGTCCTCCACGGCGTCCTCCATAGCTTCCCCCAAGGCGTTCCCAGTAGCGTCTTCCACGGCGTCCCCAACGGCGTCCTCCACGGCGTCCCCAACTGCATCCTTCACGGCGTCCCCAACGGCGTTCTCAGTAGCGTCCCCCACAGCGTCCCCCACGGCGTCCTCCATAGCGTCCTCACGGCGTTCTCAGTAGCGTCTCCCACAGAGTCCCCCACGGCGTCCTCCATAGCGTCCCCACGGCGTTCTCAGTAGTGTCTCCCACGGCGTCCCCCACGGCGTCCTCCATAGCGTCCCCACGGCGTCCTCCATAGCGTCCCCACGGCGTTCTCAGTAGCGTCCTCCACAGCGTCCCCCACGACGTCCTCCATAGCGTCCCCACGGCGTTCTCAGTAGCGTCTCCCACGGCGTCCTCCATAGCGTCCCCACGACGTTCTCAGTAGCGTCCCCCACAGCGTCCCCCAGGCGTCCTCCATAGCGTCCCCACGGCGTTCTCAGTAGCGTCTCCCACGGCTTCCCCCACGGCGTCCTCCATAGCGTCCCCACGGCGTCCCCCATAGCGTCCCCAACGGCGTTCTCAGTAGCGTCCCCCACGGCGTCCCCCACGGAGTCCCCCACGGCGTCTTCCATAGCGTCCCCAGTAGCGTCCTCCACGGCGTCGCCCACGGCGTCCCCCACGGCGTCCCCAACGGTGTCCTCTACTGCTGCGCCCACGGCGTCTCCCACGGCGTCCTCCATAGCGTCCTCCACGGCGTCCCCCACGGCGTCCTCCACGGCGTCCTCCACGGCGCCCTCCACGGCGTCCCCAACGGCGTTCTCAGTAGCGTCCTCCACGGCGTTCTGCACGGCGTCCCCCACGGCGTTCTCCACGGCGTCCTCCATAGCGTCCTCCACGGCATCCCCCACAGCGTCCCCCACGGCGTCCCCCACGGCGTTCTCAGTAGCGTCCTCAGTAGCGTCCCCCACGGCGTCCCCCACGGCGTTCTCAGTAGCGTCCTCAGTAGCGTCCCCCACGGCGTCCCCCACGGCGTTCTCAGTAGCGTCCTCAGTAGCGTCCCCCACGGCGTCCCCCACGGCGTTCTCAGTAGCGTCCTCAGTAGCGTCCCCCACGGCGTCCCCCACGGCGTTCTCAGTAACTTCCTCAGTAGCGGCCTTCATGGCGTTCCCCAAGGCGTCCTCAGTAGCGTCCTCCACGGCGTTCTCAGTGGCGTCCTCCACGGCGTTCTCAGTAGCGTCCCCCACGGCGTTCTCAGTGGCGTCCTCCACGGCGTCCTCAGTAGCGTCCTCCACTGCGTCCTCCACAGCGTCCACCACGGCGTCCCCCACGGCGTCCTCCATGGCGTCCCCCACGGCGTCCCCCACGGCGTCCTCCACGGCGTCCTCCACAGCGTCCCCCACGGCGTCCCCCACGGCGTCCCCCACGGCGTCCCCCACGGCGTCCCCAAGGCGTCCTTCAGACTTCGCAGTGCCCGGATATCAGCATTTGCTTGGAAGAACAACGCGATATTTTCCTGGCGGAGTTGACAGCTGCATGGAAAAGCAACAAGGCTTTTTTCACGAGAGGAAACTGGCGAGATATGTCGACGTAGAGCTTCAGTGCCAACGAAAAGTAAGGCGTTGATGGACGCTGTCGATGGAGGCTGGATACAAAGGTCTTACAGCATGGTAGGTAGGTAATGAGGTTTTGTGAAGACTAGCTCCATGGAAAACATCTAGTGTAATTGTTGCGTGTGAAATGCAAAAAGAAACCCAGATTTTGAGACATGTGCTTTTCTTTCAAAATAGAAGACAAATAATGGAGGGGAAAACACGCAACCATACACAGATATTTAGAAAATGTGCAATTGGTGTATGATTGGCTATGAACTGAAATGCTTATTGACAGAGATGGAACGTGTAACACAAAGACCGGAATACTACGTGTACAGGACCATTTCACCTGCGTGTTTGTTTCAACGCAAGGAAGGTGAACACCTTGTGTATGCTCTGTCGCACATCCTGTTACTTGTTTGTTACTCAATTCTGTCATGTTTGCTTGTGGACGAGAGAATGTGTGGTCATCTCAGTGAGGTTGCTTCCTAACTTCAAGAAAACCGGACGGCTCTCCGACAAGCAGAGACACGCCCGCCCAAGAAAAGATTGGGGAGGGGGCTCGTGAAAAAGCAGATGCTTGGCTCCGCATCGTTAGACCGCTGGAGGGCTGAGGCGGGTTTGGCTCCACGGCTGTCAACAATGACAAATGGAGGAATCAACTGACTACTAGCGTCTCCCTTGGGATCATTCTTCATTTCATCTTTTTCGGATTTCTGGTGATGGATGCGTTGTGGTCGGTTTCGTTTAGCTGCAGGGGATTAGGTTTGCTGTTGATGATGAAAAACCAGTTGATTTATGCTGCTGTTGAACAGTGTCAGACTCTATCCCATTAAACGATTACTTTCTTTTCCCTCGGAAATCCAGTAACTACTTTGGCCTTTTTAACACGGGAAGGAAGACGAAAGGACCAATCGAGGCAGACAGCTTCACTTCATTTCCGGACAAGGGCCAAGTTCATCTACGCAGTACAGGGGCAACTGACTGTCGTGCAGCACTGAGTGCACGCACAACATGCTTGTGCAGACTGCACTCATTCAATTCCTCGCCATACATCCTCAAGCCTGTTTTGTCTCCATATGCTTCTGAAGTAAAGTAGCGTTTATAATGAGTATATCTGCAGTGATCACCATCACCATCGGCAATGCTACTGTCCCCTTTTCTAACACAGTGAAAAATCTAGGCGTTACGTTAGATTCCCACCTCACTATGCATGCACAGGTTCAGACCATCATTCGTTCTATGAACTTTGAGCTCCGTCGCATCGGTTCAATCCGTCACTATCTCTCTGAGCAAGCGGCAAAGACCCTTGTCTCAGCGTTCATTCTATCCAAGCTAGATTATTGTAATGCTTTGCTTTATGGCTGTCCTGAGTATCTCATTGACAGGTTACAAAAACTGCATAACAACGCCGCTCGCCTGATCTGTAAAGTCCGCAAATCTGAGCATATCACCCCCTACCTTCAGAAACTACACTGGCTCCGTGTTGAGGACCGTATCACTTACAAAATTGCATGCTTATCTTTCAACGCATTCACACAGACAGGACCCGCATACCTCACAGCCCTCATAGACACTTACACGCCACGCAGAACACTTCGCTCTTCAGCAAACACCACCACCCTCGTCCCTCGTAAAATGAAATCATCTTTTGGTGACCGCTCTTTCTTTGCCTCCGCTCCTCTCGTCTGGAACTCTCTCCCTGCTAATCTTCGTCTGTATCCCTCTTCCGAGTCTGACTCTTTCCGCGCTGATCTAAAGACACACCTGTTCTCTCTTGCATACACATCTGCCAAATAGCCCCCCCCCCCTCCCCCCCCCCTCCCACTGACCCCACCCGCTCAACTTCACAGCTCCCCGTACATATTCTCGTAATTGTATTTTGTAAATATTTTGTTTTGATTCACTTATCTCGTTTGTGTTTGCTTGCTTGTTTGTTCTCTTTATTTGCTTATTTCATTCTTGTTTAGATTGTCGATTGGTTGTCTGCTTGCTTGTTTATTTATTGTGTTGGTATGCCTGCTTGATTGTGTTGGATTATTTAGCCTGCTTGTTTGTTTATTTTTTCTTTTGTTGTTGCTTGCTTCAACAGTGTTTGATTATTCTGCCTGCTCGCTTGTTAATGTTATGTGTTTGTATGCTTGCTCTGATTGTATGTGATTTTGCTGCTAGTGTTGATTGCCTACGTGATTTGCTTGTATATGATTGTCTGCTTGTGATGTGTGAACGAGATTGTAAAGCGCTTAGAGCTCACTTGAGAATTAGCGCTATATAAATACCCATTATTATTATTATTATTATTGAGTATCATTGCGCAGTATTGGTGTTTTTAGGCTGTTTGGAACGAAAGAATAAAACAAAACAACTACCAAGTCAAATGTGTCTAACCAATGCTGCCCACAAGTTAATGATGGAAGCATGCAGCATGGATGCATGTCAGCAATGCGTCTGAATGTTTAATGTCCTTATAAAATAGCGCAAGACGTGGGAAGTACGTTTACAAAGTGCATGAATAGGCAAAGAATACTCTTGCTCACGAGAGTATGTTAGTTGGGGGTGGGGTGGGGGGGGGAGGGGGGTGGGGGGGTAGAAGAGCGGATGATCGACAGATACATTTGGAAAGAAAACAAAAACGTGGAAATACGTGAGCTAGTCTAAAGACCTTGGAAGACGTGAAACTACGCTAAGTAGATTCTTCGGAATAATATTTCATCTCTTGAAAACCAGAGCTGCTTATTTAACTACGCAACCACAGCAACCATGTTTGCCTCCTATCTTCACCGACCAAATATCGCCATGGCTGCCGTCACCACCCTTCTTGTGCGAGAGCGATTCCTCTGTGGCATGAGGGTAAACTCTTCACTGCCTGCTTTTGTCCCCTTGCAATCTGCTGAGCGGCAAGAAACGTGCAACCCCCCCCCCCCCCCCCCCCCCTCCCCAACCAACCCCAACCCTCTCGCCTGAAGACAACCCGGCAGCAGCTATCTGTCAGCTATCTGTCAGCCATCTGTCAGCCATCTGTCAGCCACCTGTCAGCCACCTGTCAGCCACCTGTCAGCCATCTCGCAAGCTGTCCTAGGCTCATGCAGTGTCCGACAATGAGAAACGGAGTCGCTCCGCCATTTGGGTTGAAAGTTCAACGACCAGAAAAGTGCATGGACGTGAGGGTCCGGGCTCATCAGTCTTTGATGACTGTGTAAGGGGTTTGGCTTTCCAAACGACTAGTGTTGCTTTTGAAGTCTGAGCAAGTAAAGTCTGAATTTCCCCTGGAATTCACCTTTTCAGACTCGCATTGGGAAACTCTGTGAGTCGGTTCCCCCTTCCCCCTCCCTCCCCCCTTTACCCCTTCCCCTCCCCCCTTCCCCCCTTCCCCTCCCCCCTTCCCCCCACACCCACCCAAATCATTCGGGCATCAAGGAGCAGTGCAATCACTCCTGTTGCTTCAGGCAGCTGATGACACCTGCTGAATGAGTATTTAAAATCGTCCTTTACTTGACTTGTCCTTCTTCACGAATTGTTGTCATTTTTCAGCCTTCTGGCAGTTTCCGAACTCAATGCCTCATGTATATTGAACTCAGACGGTTGTTCTTAATATGGTACGTATAGGAGTATCACTGAATAGTTTTTTTTTTTAAATAAGAATTTTCTCAAAGTGGAACCCATGAGATCAACCAGCAGCCGTGTACAACTTCATCGAAAGAACCGTCTTATTGGTGAACGAGAGTTGCCGCCATTGTGCATAGTTTGTAAAGAACCGTCATATTGGTGGTCGAGATTTGCCGTCATTGTACATAGTTTGTAAAGAACCGTCTTATTGGTGGACGAGAGTTGCCGCCATTGTACACAGTTTGTTGTGATTTCATTCATCCGTCTTGTGTTCGATTTTAAGAAGTGCTGCATATTAAGTCTTTTGTTTTGGATTCATATTCGCCACTCCTTGGATAGAAAAACTGCACTTGTTTGTTCGTTTTCACCATTCTTATTGACTGTATCTATGCGTCATTGAGTACGCCTGTACAAAGTTGAAAAGTGGTTTGGATTCCCATTTCCGTGTTAAGGCTGAGCCGTGAATGTTTGCGGACTTGTATTGCTGTGAATGTTTGTGTACCTGTATTGCTGTGAATGTTTGTGTACCTGTATTGCTGTGAATGTTTGTGTACCTATATTGCTGTGAATGTTTGTGTACCTGTATCGCTGTTAATGTTTGTGTACCTATATTGCTGTGAATGTTTGTGTCCCTGTATTGCTGTGAATGTTTGTGTACCTGTATTGCTGTGAATGTTTGTGTACCTGTATTGCTGTGAATGTTTGTGTACCTGTATTGCTGTGAATGTTTGTGTACCTGTATTGCTGTGAATGTTTGTGTACCTGTATTGCTGTGAATGTTTGTGTACCTGTATTGCTGTGAATGTTTGTGTACCTGTCTTACGGTGAACTGTTATACATGTATACTTTGTACACCCACGCTTAATCCCCCTCCTGACGTCAGTCATGATCGTACGTTGACGTGTTAGAAAGTGACGTAAGCTGACGGAAAAATGGCGTGAATGAAATGTGATTGGGCATGAGAAAACAAGCTAAAGAACGAAAAATGACAAAATAAGAGATTTCAATCACAACATCATTTATTATTTGTGAATATTCCAGAAAACAAACCGCGTGTTCATAGAGGAAATCTTAAATTTTGAACAGTGACGTAAATATCAGGAAAGTAGCAACAAGAAAGCCAGATTTCTCCCGTCCCAGGGATTGAACCACGGACCTGCGCCTCGCACATCGTACCAGGGATTGAACCACGGCACTGCGCCTCGCACATCGTACCAGGGATTGAACCACGGACCTGCGCCTCGCACATCGTACCAGGGATTGAACCACGGACCTGCGCCTCGCACGTAATCAAACGCCACAGCTTGCTCGCCTACCTCCGTCTATGACGTCACAGATGACAAGGAAAACGTGTGATTTGCAGAGCCCTGCGAAAGGGGATATTCCATGATGATATACTGAAACGTCTAAAAGAATGGTAGTATAAAAAACTGACGTTCCATGACGTGTTTGAAACGTGACGTCAGGTGACAAAGGTAACATTGGTGTCTGCATAGTTTTTCGACAAATGACGTCGTTGAAAAAAGGCCTTAAAACCAGCGTTTTTGCCTGCAAAACGTGTTAACGCCTCCTGTCTTTCAAAGCCCGTAGAAGACACACACTTTTTTTTCTCTCTTCAAAACGCATGTTGTCTTAAAGATAAATGGTTGGGCTATCTTTTGCATTTTAGTTTTACAAAATAATGTTGCATCTGATTATTTTATGAATTTAAGAAACGGAAAAAGTCGTTTTGCAAGTTCATTTTCGGGGGTACTCACTTTGACGCCCAGCTGCGCAGCGCTGAGTTAAGATAATCGTGATCTGTAAACGGGATCATAAAGCAAAATGAAGGTCCTTTCGGAGCATATGTATATGGTTACTCAATATTTACTCGTTCAGCTTTTATAGCAAATTTTCGTACCGGCCCTTAACTTTTGCGGACCAGTGTAGTTTCTAATCAGCGTATCTCTTTGTCACCTCCGTGCTGGACTTCAGCTTTTTGAGAGGACCAACGTAATTTCAGAACGAATTTGAAAAAACAACAACCTTTTAAACGCAAATGCTTGAGAATAAAAACAAACTACGACGAATCTAAGTCCATCAGCCTAACCTGAATGTAAATTGTAATGTGAAATGTTTCTACAGAAAAGAAGACATTTTCAGCGGGGTTTTCCCCTATTAGAGAAGTCGTGTCGTTGTTGGGAAAATAAGGACTGAGCGAGAATTGAATGCAGCAAAGACGTCTGGAAACACCATGTATGTGCCATTTGCTTGTTTGTCCCAAGCTTCATTTAGACCTTGCCTAATCAGCCACGATACGCGTTTAAGGCTATGTTCTGGTGTAAATGGGGTTCAAAATGACAAAATCTTCGATTTTCAGATTTTTGTGTCCGTTCGTTCTTGAACCATCCTAGATTACCTCTCTGCTACTCATATGGTTCAAATCACGTTAAAAAGTATTAAAATAGCACAATTTAATTGGTACTGTCTGCTTTTTTTCCGAAACAAAGTTTTTTGTTGAGTAAAAATAGCTCCTTTCTTCCAGCGATCAGAAAATATTTCGTTTGTGCGATTGCAGCAAGCCATATACCATTGAAAGCTTGGCATGTGCACCTCATGAATATTAATAGTCTGTAGCTCTAGCTGTTGGTATAAGCCATTCAGAAGCTGTTTTCCATCGCTAAGGAGCTCGAGAAAGCATGAGAACCATTGGATGAAACTGATCACGTGATTTATTCAAGCCGCCTGATTGGCTCGCTGAGTAAACAACATGTCCACACTCGCTTCGATATTGTTTTCGCTCATCATGCGCAAATTATGAGTCGAACGAAGCAACGCACAGTCCAGTATCATAGCCGAAAATCGAAAAAGAGAAAAGAACACCTTGCCGAAGCTCGAATGAAACACTGGGCACCAAGAGAAGAGGCAGACCGCTTCGCTGCATCAGCCTCCGAGTCGACTCGACAAACAACAACAGAAGCATGTGCGTCCGCTGCATTTCAAGAGACCTCGAGGCCGGATTCACCTCAACCAAGTACTTCATCTGAACTTCGAGGGTCCTGGAAGCGTTCATCTGCACCATCTGCTGTACCAGGGCCCAGTGGCAAACGTCCACGCCTCCGTGAAGAAGTGATAGGTCGGCATCGCTCGAACACTCACCAACTGCCGCCTCGCGTCCGACTTCAAGCACCATCGTTGATTTCAATGAAGTTAACGCTGTGATAGAACCACTTCTGTGCCCTAAATGTGAACTCCAGGGGGTTGAAATCAGATGTGATTACTCTCAAGTGAAGGGCTTAGCAGCTGTAATGACTCTGTGCTGCAATTCATGTGGTCCCACCTTATCAAAGTGTCATACTAGTAAGAGACTGACATCTCAAAAGACTTTTGAGATCAACAGAAGAGCAGTTGTTGCGAGCATACTTGCAGGGCTTGGGGCTTACAAATTCAACACATTTTGTGAGTATATGAACCTTTCTGGCATGCATCCTAGCACCTTCCAAAACCACTGTGATGTGATCTTCAAGTCCACGCCAGACCATCAGAACTGTGTGAGGTCAGAGGCGGTCAAACATGTGAGACACGCCTACAAGAAGATCTATCCAGACTTGCAGGAGGATGACACTCTGGATATTTCTGTCTCATTTGATGGGAGGGGGGCCCTGCATATCAGTCTGGTGGCTTCTAGTAATCTGTAAGTTACTTCCAAGAGACATTTTGACTTTTATCACTTTCATTTGCAAATTTTCTCAAATTTAGTATTTGCATGCATGCTGTGTGTCCAAATTTCCTTCCCATTCAAGAACAGAGTAAAAGTGGCTGTTCTACTGTCAAAAGGGGAGCTCAGTGCAGCATGAGAGGCCACCTTGAGGTACATGTCTGCTGAAGGACTTCCAGAGGGCAGACACACAGTGAAGTTGGGTGTTTGCTGGGTTATCAAGTGAAAGAAGTTGTTCGCATGGATGGTGAGCATCAAGGAGAAAGAAAGAAGGAGGAAAGTGAGACTGGCCCAAGCTAGCATAAGAAGAGCTCTGCAGGGGAAGGAGAAGGGCCTGTATATATGTCGGGTGATTTCTAGTAAATTTCTAGCTACTTCCAAGAGACATTTTGACTACCATTACTTCAATTTGCATTTTTCTCAAAATTAGGATTTGCGTGCATGTCATATCATTGGTGTTTCCTTATTTCAGTCAATTATGGAGGGAAACTCCAGAAATTTTGCCTCCATCTTCAAAATATATCATTCTGTGCTTTCATAGAAAAAGTTCATGTCTTAATCTAACTGAGATGGCATAACACATCAACAAAGTACTATCTTGAGCAAATTTTGCATGCGGATGTAGATATGGGAAATAAAATTTGTTTTGAAATATATACATCCTGTTTGTCCTTATTTTCTCTCTACTAAACCACTGACCCTATCTTAATGGTCTTTTTGTCACAATTTGGGAGTCCTTTGACAGAGGAAAGATACTCTATAGGAGTCACTAATTTCTTGCAAAATCGCATAAGTTTTGATTAAAAAGCCTTAAAACACTTTTTTTTAAGTTAAATTTTTTTTTAATTGATAAATGTCTTCTTTTTAATAGTATAATAATGCACTTTCAAAAAAAGAAAGGACAAATATGTATCAGTTGAACACGCACAAGCTG
>JAWQFJ010028313.1:20000-22500 GCA_034096865.1 Theodoxus fluviatilis | reverse complement strand
AAAGTCATAAGCGCCGCAGCAGGCCACATTGAGCATGACATTGAAGCGAATTCTGTCCCCGAAATGCAGCTGCCTTTGAGCAATAAAGGCCACATCCTTTTGGGAGAGCACCACATGTCTCTGCACTGGTTTCTTCCCAAGGGCCTCGTGGGAAGAGTCTTCTTTTCTGATAAGAAAGGCATGAAGAAGTGCCGGTCATCGGTCACATTAGTCCGAGATAGCTAGGACCGTCATCCATGAGTCCTTTGAATTGCTTTTTTCTCTCTGGAGGGCTCCGTCCTGGCGTTAACCCTCCAGTCTGTCATTTTGGATGTCAACCATAATCTATCTCTGCTGTGTCTGCGGATGTTTCTTGGGGTCGGATGCGGAATTAGGCTGCCAGTTCACTTGTGCATACGTTGCTCTCTATTCTCTGGGGGACTAGGATGCATGACTGGGTCTGCATAATCTCACCCTGCCTCGGTGCCTCTGGAAGTCTCTTGAGGCCGCCCTGACTGAGCTGCTGGAGCAGGCCCCGAAAGCTCGGCAGTCTTGCTGTCTAGGTAATGAGGGGGCATCATCCGAGTGCCCATGAGGTGCGAAGTGGGGTGGGAGAGGAGAATGTTGACATACGTACAACAACCTTAATGCAACTTTTCTAACACATATTTACGCATTTTTGCTTCTAATGCATGGCAAAAAACCCACTTAATTAAAAATACAAAATGCTTGAAAACGCTTTGGACAAGTGATTCGGACGATGACGCTAGCAGATACCATATGTTGTGCTTATTAAAGCTTGTTATGCTCAACACAGTTTGTGATCATAATATAGATATCGAGATGATGCGAACTCAAAACAATTTTCCCAAAACTTACCTTCATCTTTAGAAATAGAGTGAAATGAAGAATTCTGATGAAAAAATATTGCAGTTTGACCTCTGAGATGTGCCAAATGTTCAAAGAAATTTTCTCACGGGAAAGTTAGTTAATGTACCTCGCAATGCATGGTACGATGACGGAAAAATGTAAAAAGTGTTAGATATCGATAATAAGCTATTTCTAAAACCCAAGGCGTGAATGTTACTTCATGCTCATCGCGACCAGATCGTAGATCGAAGTATATGCTAGAACGTCTTTGCCAGAAGGAGTTCTTTCATTCACTTCCAATCATCAAAAGAATCCAGTCCAAGACAGAGAAGTACGCTCAGTTGATTATTTGCAGTGGCGTGTTTCTTGGGCTGTATTTTTTTCCTTCTCTACTTTATTCATGTACCTACCAAATCAACATCAACATCTTCGTGCGTAACTATGTCTGAAGGTGCATTTTATCACAAATGCTGAAATTTACTGACATGTATCCGTCCTCTGTGTGTGTGCGTGCGTGTGTGCGTGTGCGTGCGTGTGGGTGTATGTGTGTATGTGTGTGTGTGTGTGTATTTGTGTCTCTTTTGTGTGTATGTGTGCATGCGTGCGTGCGCGCGCGCGCGTGTGTGTGTGTGTGTGTGTGTGTGTGTGTGTGTGTCTGTGTGTGCGTGTGCGTGTGTGTGTGTGTGTCTGTGTGTGTGTGTGTATTTGTGATTGTGTCTCTGTGTGTGTGCGTGTGTGCGTGCGTGCATGCGTGTGTGTGTGTGTGTGTGTGTGTGCGTGAGTGTGTGTGCATGCGTGTGTGTGTGTGTGTGTGTGCGTGTGTGTGTGTGTGCGTGTGTGATTGTGTGTGTGTGTTTGTGCGTGCGTGTGTGTGTGTGTGTGTGTGTGTGTGTGTGTGTGTGTACTTTCGAGCACTGACGTGAGGGGAGATTGAGGCTGGAAGGTGCAGAAGGGGTCACATGGATAAGTTGAGGGAACGGACATATTACTTTGGGTTCATTTTCTGAGAGAGGAAATGTTTACTCGGTGTAGAAGGTTTTTCGCACGAACGTTCACTAATATCTCCGAATTTAAAGTGTGTGGTTTTTATCTGGAAGCAGATTTTTAACTCATAGGTGAATTCTGACATGCGTCTCCTAATGAGACGATAGATGTATTTATATCTCCGTGTTACAATGCGAAACCTGTTTGTTATCAAAGCTTTCATTGATTTTGCTCCTGGATATCTCTTATTCTCTTCGTCGTTGTCCATGTTCAGATTGTCAATGATTTCACCTTGAAGTACTATTCCCGATGCGGCCGTTTCCGAAAGACCATTCATTATATTCCCTGTTGCATTGCTGTCAAAGAGCACACTGATAAACTCTGTATAGAATGACCTTTGTGGAAACCTCTGGCCCATTACAAGTAGAAGCATTTAACCATCATTTTGTAATCACGTACGACTTCTGTGTACAAAATCGACTCTCACACGAAGAGGAATGAACGTTTTAAATTACAAGCCTTTTTAATAAAGACTTTGTGATCAAAAGAACGCTGTTGTATCGTTACAATGAAAAGCGACCGTGATGTTTACACGTTTTCTTTACAGGGTGTTGGCTGATGCTGTCTGTTGTAGCATATTGCGCGAATTGATGTCATTTATGACTGT
>JAWQFJ010028313.1:2500-15000 GCA_034096865.1 Theodoxus fluviatilis | reverse complement strand
CTAGGCACCGTGCCCGTGTCTGTTGCCAGGCGGTGCTAGCTAGGCACCGTGCCCGTGTCTGTTGCCAGGCGGTGCTAGCTAGGCACCGTGCCCGTGTCTGTTGCCAGGCGGTGCTAGCTAGGCACCGTGCCCGTGTCTGTTGCCAGGCGGTGCTAGCTAGGCACCGTGCCCGTGTCTGTTGCCAGGCGGTGCTAGCTAGGCACCGTGCCCGTGTCTGTTGCCAGGCGGTGCTAGCTAGGCACCGTGCCCGTGTCTGTTGCCAGGCGGTGCTAGCTAGGCACCGTGCCCGTGTCTGTTGCCAGGCGGTGCTAGCTAGGCACCGTGCCCGTGTCTGTTGCCAGGCGGTGCTAGCTAGGCACCGTGCCCGTGGCTGTTGCCAGGCGGTGCTAGCTAGGCACCGTGCCCGTGTCTGTTGCCAGGCGGTGCTAGCTAGGCACCGTGCCCGTGTCTGTTGCCAGGCGGTGCTAGCTAGGCACCGTGCCCGTGTCTGTTGCCAGGCGGTGCTAGCTAGGCACCGTGCCCGTGTCTGTTGCCAGGCGGTGCTAGCTAGGCACCGTGCCCGTGTCTGTTGCCAGGCGGTGCTAGCTAGGCACCGTGCCCGTGTCTGTTGCCAGGCGGTGCTAGCTAGGCACCGTGCCCGTGTCTGTTGCCAGGCGGTGCTAGCTAGGCACCGTGCCCGTGTCTGTTGCCAGGCGGTGCTAGCTAGGCACCGTGCCCGTGTCTGTTGCCAGGCGGTGCTAGCTAGGCACCGTGCCCGTGTCTGTTGCCAGGCGGTGCTAGCTAGGCACCGTGCCCGTGTCTGTTGCCAGGCGGTGCTAGCTAGGCACCGTGCCCGTGTCTGTTGCCAGGCGGTGCTAGCTAGGCACCGTGCCCGTGTCTGTTGCCAGGCGGTGCTAGCTAGGCACCGTGCCCGTGTCTGTTGCCAGGCGGTGCTAGCTAGGCACCGTGCCCGTGTCTGTTGCCAGGCGGTGCTAGCTAGGCACCGTGCCCGTGTCTGTTGCCAGGCGGTGCTAGCTAGGCACCGTGCCCGTGTCTGTTGCCAGGCGGTGCTAGCTAGGCACCGTGCCCGTGTCTGTTGCCAGGCGGTGCTAGCTAGGCACCGTGCCCGTGTCTGTTGCCAGGCGGTGCTAGCTAGGCACCGTGCCCGTGTCTGTTGCCAGGCGGTGCTAGCTAGGCACCGTGCCCGTGTCTGTTGCCAGGCGGTGCTAGCTAGGCACCGTGCCCGTGTCTGTTGCCAGGCGGTGCTAGCTAGGCACCGTGCCCGTGTCTGTTGCCAGGCGGTGCTAGCTAGGCACCGTGCCCGTGTCTGTTGCCAGGCGGTGCTAGCTAGGCACCGTGCCCGTGTCTGTTGCCAGGCGGTGCTAGCTAGGCACCGTGCCCGTGTCTGTTGCCAGGCGGTGCTAGCTAGGCACCGTGCCCGTGTCTGTTGCCAGGCGGTGCTAGCTAGGCACCGTGCCCGTGTCTGTTGCCAGGCGGTGCTAGCTAGGCACCGTGCCCGTGTCTGTTGCCAGGCGGTGCTAGCTAGGCACCGTGCCCGTGTCTGTTGCCAGGCGGTGCTAGCTAGGCACCGTGCCCGTGTCTGTTGCCAGGCGGTGCTAGCTAGGCACCGTGCCCGTGTCTGTTGCCAGGCGGTGCTAGCTAGGCACCGTGCCCGTGTCTGTTGCCAGGCGGTGCTAGCTAGGCACCGTGCCCGTGTCTGTTGCCAGGCGGTGCTAGCTAGGCACCGTGCCCGTGTCTGTTGCCAGGCGGTGCTAGCTAGGCACCGTGCCCGTGTCTGTTGCCAGGCGGTGCTAGCTAGGCACCGTGCCCGTGTCTGTTGCCAGGCGGTGCTAGCTAGGCACCGTGCCCGTGTCTGTTGCCAGGCGGTGCTAGCTAGGCACCGTGCCCGTGTCTGTTGCCAGGCGGTGCTAGCTAGGCACCGTGCCCGTGTCTGTTGCCAGGCGGTGCTAGCTAGGCACCGTGCCCGTGTCTGTTGCCAGGCGGTGCTAGCTAGGCACCGTGCCCGTGTCTGTTGCCAGGCGGTGCTAGCTAGGCACCGTGCCCGTGTCTGTTGCCAGGCGGTGCTAGCTAGGCACCGTGCCCGTGTCTGTTGCCAGGCGGTGCTAGCTAGGCACCGTGCCCGTGTCTGTTGCCAGGCGGTGCTAGCTAGGCACCGTGCCCGTGTCTGTTGCCAGGCGGTGCTAGCTAGGCACCGTGCCCGTGTCTGTTGCCAGGCGGTGCTAGCTAGGCACCGTGCCCGTGTCTGTTGCCAGGCGGTGCTAGCTAGGCACCGTGCCCGTGTCTGTTGCCAGGCGGTGCTAGCTAGGCACCGTGCCCGTGTCTGTTGCCAGGCGGTGCTAGCTAGGCACCGTGCCCGTGTCTGTTGCCAGGCGGTGCTAGCTAGGCACCGTGCCCGTGTCTGTTGCCAGGCGGTGCTAGCTAGGCACCGTGCCCGTGTCTGTTGCCAGGCGGTGCTAGCTAGGCACCGTGCCCGTGTCTGTTGCCAGGCGGTGCTAGCTAGGCACCGTGCCCGTGTCTGTTGCCAGGCGGTGCTAGCTAGGCACCGTGCCCGTGTCTGTTGCCAGGCGGTGCTAGCTAGGCACCGTGCCCGTGTCTGTTGCCAGGCGGTGCTAGCTAGGCACCGTGCCCGTGTCTGTTGCCAGGCGGTGCTAGCTAGGCACCGTGCCCGTGTCTGTTGCCAGGCGGTGCTAGCTAGGCACCGTGCCCGTGTCTGTTGCCAGGCGGTGCTAGCTAGGCACCGTGCCCGTGTCTGTTGCCAGGCGGTGCTAGCTAGGCACCGTGCCCGTGTCTGTTGCCAGGCGGTGCTAGCTAGGCACCGTGCCCGTGTCTGTTGCCAGGCGGTGCTAGCTAGGCACCGTGCCCGTGTCTGTTGCCAGGCGGTGCTAGCTAGGCACCGTGCCCGTGTCTGTTGCCAGGCGGTGCTAGCTAGGCACCGTGCCCGTGTCTGTTGCCAGGCGGTGCTAGCTAGGCACCGTGCCCGTGTCTGTTGCCAGGCGGTGCTAGCTAGGCACCGTGCCCGTGTCTGTTGCCAGGCGGTGCTAGCTAGGCACCGTGCCCGTGTCTGTTGCCAGGCGGTGCTAGCTAGGCACCGTGCCCGTGTCTGTTGCCAGGCGGTGCTAGCTAGGCACCGTGCCCGTGTCTGTTGCCAGGCGGTGCTAGCTAGGCACCGTGCCCGTGTCTGTTGCCAGGCGGTGCTAGCTAGGCACCGTGCCCGTGTCTGTTGCCAGGCGGTGCTAGCTAGGCACCGTGCCCGTGTCTGTTGCCAGGCGGTGCTAGCTAGGCACCGTGCCCGTGTCTGTTGCCAGGCGGTGCTAGCTAGGCACCGTGCCCGTGTCTGTTGCCAGGCGGTGCTAGCTAGGCACCGTGCCCGTGTCTGTTGCCAGGCGGTGCTAGCTAGGCACCGTGCCCGTGTCTGTTGCCAGGCGGTGCTAGCTAGGCACCGTGCCCGTGTCTGTTGCCAGGCGGTGCTAGCTAGGCACCGTGCCCGTGTCTGTTGCCAGGCGGTGCTAGCTAGGCACCGTGCCCGTGTCTGTTGCCAGGCGGTGCTAGCTAGGCACCGTGCCCGTGTCTGTTGCCAGGCGGTGCTAGCTAGGCACCGTGCCCGTGTCTGTTGCCAGGCGGTGCTAGCTAGGCACCGTGCCCGTGTCTGTTGCCAGGCGGTGCTAGCTAGGCACCGTGCCCGTGTCTGTTGCCAGGCGGTGCTAGCTAGGCACCGTGCCCGTGTCTGTTGCCAGGCGGTGCTAGCTAGGCACCGTGCCCGTGTCTGTTGCCAGGCGGTGCTAGCTAGGCACCGTGCCCGTGTCTGTTGCCAGGCGGTGCTAGCTAGGCACCGTGCCCGTGTCTGTTGCCAGGCGGTGCTAGCTAGGCACCGTGCCCGTGTCTGTTGCCAGGCGGTGCTAGCTAGGCACCGTGCCCGTGTCTGTTGCCAGGCGGTGCTAGCTAGGCACCGTGCCCGTGTCTGTTGCCAGGCGGTGCTAGCTAGGCACCGTGCCCGTGTCTGTTGCCAGGCGGTGCTAGCTAGGCACCGTGCCCGTGTCTGTTGCCAGGCGGTGCTAGCTAGGCACCGTGCCCGTGTCTGTTGCCAGGCGGTGCTAGCTAGGCACCGTGCCCGTGTCTGTTGCCAGGCGGTGCTAGCTAGGCACCGTGCCCGTGTCTGTTGCCAGGCGGTGCTAGCTAGGCACCGTGCCCGTGTCTGTTGCCAGGCGGTGCTAGCTAGGCACCGTGCCCGTGTCTGTTGCCAGGCGGTGCTAGCTAGGCACCGTGCCCGTGTCTGTTGCCAGGCGGTGCTAGCTAGGCACCGTGCCCGTGTCTGTTGCCAGGCGGTGCTAGCTAGGCACCGTGCCCGTGTCTGTTGCCAGGCGGTGCTAGCTAGGCACCGTGCCCGTGTCTGTTGCCAGGCGGTGCTAGCTAGGCACCGTGCCCGTGTCTGTTGCCAGGCGGTGCTAGCTAGGCACCGTGCCCGTGTCTGTTGCCAGGCGGTGCTAGCTAGGCACCGTGCCCGTGTCTGTTGCCAGGCGGTGCTAGCTAGGCACCGTGCCCGTGTCTGTTGCCAGGCGGTGCTAGCTAGGCACCGTGCCCGTGTCTGTTGCCAGGCGGTGCTAGCTAGGCACCGTGCCCGTGTCTGTTGCCAGGCGGTGCTAGCTAGGCACCGTGCCCGTGTCTGTTGCCAGGCGGTGCTAGCTAGGCACCGTGCCCGTGTCTGTTGCCAGGCGGTGCTAGCTAGGCACCGTGCCCGTGTCTGTTGCCAGGCGGTGCTAGCTAGGCACCGTGCCCGTGTCTGTTGCCAGGCGGTGCTAGCTAGGCACCGTGCCCGTGTCTGTTGCCAGGCGGTGCTAGCTAGGCACCGTGCCCGTGTCTGTTGCCAGGCGGTGCTAGCTAGGCACCGTGCCCGTGTCTGTTGCCAGGCGGTGCTAGCTAGGCACCGTGCCCGTGTCTGTTGCCAGGCGGTGCTAGCTAGGCACCGTGCCCGTGTCTGTTGCCAGGCGGTGCTAGCTAGGCACCGTGCCCGTGTCTGTTGCCAGGCGGTGCTAGCTAGGCACCGTGCCCGTGTCTGTTGCCAGGCGGTGCTAGCTAGGCACCGTGCCCGTGTCTGTTGCCAGGCGGTGCTAGCTAGGCACCGTGCCCGTGTCTGTTGCCAGGCGGTGCTAGCTAGGCACCGTGCCCGTGTCTGTTGCCAGGCGGTGCTAGCTAGGCACCGTGCCCGTGTCTGTTGCCAGGCGGTGCTAGCTAGGCACCGTGCCCGTGTCTGTTGCCAGGCGGTGCTAGCTAGGCACCGTGCCCGTGTCTGTTGCCAGGCGGTGCTAGCTAGGCACCGTGCCCGTGTCTGTTGCCAGGCGGTGCTAGCTAGGCACCGTGCCCGTGTCTGTTGCCAGGCGGTGCTAGCTAGGCACCGTGCCCGTGTCTGTTGCCAGGCGGTGCTAGCTAGGCACCGTGCCCGTGTCTGTTGCCAGGCGGTGCTAGCTAGGCACCGTGCCCGTGTCTGTTGCCAGGCGGTGCTAGCTAGGCACCGTGCCCGTGTCTGTTGCCAGGCGGTGCTAGCTAGGCACCGTGCCCGTGTCTGTTGCCAGGCGGTGCTAGCTAGGCACCGTGCCCGTGTCTGTTGCCAGGCGGTGCTAGCTAGGCACCGTGCCCGTGTCTGTTGCCAGGCGGTGCTAGCTAGGCACCGTGCCCGTGTCTGTTGCCAGGCGGTGCTAGCTAGGCACCGTGCCCGTGTCTGTTGCCAGGCGGTGCTAGCTAGGCACCGTGCCCGTGTCTGTTGCCAGGCGGTGCTAGCTAGGCACCGTGCCCGTGTCTGTTGCCAGGCGGTGCTAGCTAGGCACCGTGCCCGTGTCTGTTGCCAGGCGGTGCTAGCTAGGCACCGTGCCCGTGTCTGTTGCCAGGCGGTGCTAGCTAGGCACCGTGCCCGTGTCTGTTGCCAGGCGGTGCTAGCTAGGCACCGTGCCCGTGTCTGTTGCCAGGCGGTGCTAGCTAGGCACCGTGCCCGTGTCTGTTGCCAGGCGGTGCTAGCTAGGCACCGTGCCCGTGTCTGTTGCCAGGCGGTGCTAGCTAGGCACCGTGCCCGTGTCTGTTGCCAGGCGGTGCTAGCTAGGCACCGTGCCCGTGTCTGTTGCCAGGCGGTGCTAGCTAGGCACCGTGCCCGTGTCTGTTGCCAGGCGGTGCTAGCTAGGCACCGTGCCCGTGTCTGTTGCCAGGCGGTGCTAGCTAGGCACCGTGCCCGTGTCTGTTGCCAGGCGGTGCTAGCTAGGCACCGTGCCCGTGTCTGTTGCCAGGCGGTGCTAGCTAGGCACCGTGCCCGTGTCTGTTGCCAGGCGGTGCTAGCTAGGCACCGTGCCCGTGTCTGTTGCCAGGCGGTGCTAGCTAGGCACCGTGCCCGTGTCTGTTGCCAGGCGGTGCTAGCTAGGCACCGTGCCCGTGTCTGTTGCCAGGCGGTGCTAGCTAGGCACCGTGCCCGTGTCTGTTGCCAGGCGGTGCTAGCTAGGCACCGTGCCCGTGTCTGTTGCCAGGCGGTGCTAGCTAGGCACCGTGCCCGTGTCTGTTGCCAGGCGGTGCTAGCTAGGCACCGTGCCCGTGTCTGTTGCCAGGCGGTGCTAGCTAGGCACCGTGCCCGTGTCTGTTGCCAGGCGGTGCTAGCTAGGCACCGTGCCCGTGTCTGTTGCCAGGCGGTGCTAGCTAGGCACCGTGCCCGTGTCTGTTGCCAGGCGGTGCTAGCTAGGCACCGTGCCCGTGTCTGTTGCCAGGCGGTGCTAGCTAGGCACCGTGCCCGTGTCTGTTGCCAGGCGGTGCTAGCTAGGCACCGTGCCCGTGTCTGTTGCCAGGCGGTGCTAGCTAGGCACCGTGCCCGTGTCTGTTGCCAGGCGGTGCTAGCTAGGCACCGTGCCCGTGTCTGTTGCCAGGCGGTGCTAGCTAGGCACCGTGCCCGTGTCTGTTGCCAGGCGGTGCTAGCTAGGCACCGTGCCCGTGTCTGTTGCCAGGCGGTGCTAGCTAGGCACCGTGCCCGTGTCTGTTGCCAGGCGGTGCTAGCTAGGCACCGTGCCCGTGTCTGTTGCCAGGCGGTGCTAGCTAGGCACCGTGCCCGTGTCTGTTGCCAGGCGGTGCTAGCTAGGCACCGTGCCCGTGTCTGTTGCCAGGCGGTGCTAGCTAGGCACCGTGCCCGTGTCTGTTGCCAGGCGGTGCTAGCTAGGCACCGTGCCCGTGTCTGTTGCCAGGCGGTGCTAGCTAGGCACCGTGCCCGTGTCTGTTGCCAGGCGGTGCTAGCTAGGCACCGTGCCCGTGTCTGTTGCCAGGCGGTGCTAGCTAGGCACCGTGCCCGTGTCTGTTGCCAGGCGGTGCTAGCTAGGCACCGTGCCCGTGTCTGTTGCCAGGCGGTGCTAGCTAGGCACCGTGCCCGTGTCTGTTGCCAGGCGGTGCTAGCTAGGCACCGTGCCCGTGTCTGTTGCCAGGCGGTGCTAGCTAGGCACCGTGCCCGTGTCTGTTGCCAGGCGGTGCTAGCTAGGCACCGTGCCCGTGTCTGTTGCCAGGCGGTGCTAGCTAGGCACCGTGCCCGTGTCTGTTGCCAGGCGGTGCTAGCTAGGCACCGTGCCCGTGTCTGTTGCCAGGCGGTGCTAGCTAGGCACCGTGCCCGTGTCTGTTGCCAGGCGGTGCTAGCTAGGCACCGTGCCCGTGTCTGTTGCCAGGCGGTGCTAGCTAGGCACCGTGCCCGTGTCTGTTGCCAGGCGGTGCTAGCTAGGCACCGTGCCCGTGTCTGTTGCCAGGCGGTGCTAGCTAGGCACCGTGCCCGTGTCTGTTGCCAGGCGGTGCTAGCTAGGCACCGTGCCCGTGTCTGTTGCCAGGCGGTGCTAGCTAGGCACCGTGCCCGTGTCTGTTGCCAGGCGGTGCTAGCTAGGCACCGTGCCCGTGTCTGTTGCCAGGCGGTGCTAGCTAGGCACCGTGCCCGTGTCTGTTGCCAGGCGGTGCTAGCTAGGCACCGTGCCCGTGTCTGTTGCCAGGCGGTGCTAGCTAGGCACCGTGCCCGTGTCTGTTGCCAGGCGGTGCTAGCTAGGCACCGTGCCCGTGTCTGTTGCCAGGCGGTGCTAGCTAGGCACCGTGCCCGTGTCTGTTGCCAGGCGGTGCTAGCTAGGCACCGTGCCCGTGTCTGTTGCCAGGCGGTGCTAGCTAGGCACCGTGCCCGTGTCTGTTGCCAGGCGGTGCTAGCTAGGCACCGTGCCCGTGTCTGTTGCCAGGCGGTGCTAGCTAGGCACCGTGCCCGTGTCTGTTGCCAGGCGGTGCTAGCTAGGCACCGTGCCCGTGTCTGTTGCCAGGCGGTGCTAGCTAGGCACCGTGCCCGTGTCTGTTGCCAGGCGGTGCTAGCTAGGCACCGTGCCCGTGTCTGTTGCCAGGCGGTGCTAGCTAGGCACCGTGCCCGTGTCTGTTGCCAGGCGGTGCTAGCTAGGCACCGTGCCCGTGTCTGTTGCCAGGCGGTGCTAGCTAGGCACCGTGCCCGTGTCTCTGGGGGTGTTGCCAGGCGGTGCTAGCTAGGCACCGTGCCCGTGTCTGTTGCCAGGCGGTGCTAGCTAGGCACCGTGCCCGTGTCTGTTGCCAGGCGGTGCTAGCTAGGCACCGTGCCCGTGTCTGTTGCCAGGCGGTGCTAGCTAGGCACCGTGCCCGTGTCTGTTGCCAGGCGGTGCTAGCTAGGCACCGTGCCCGTGGCTGTTGCCAGGCGGTGCTAGCTAGGCACCGTGCCCGTGTCTGTTGCCAGGCGGTGCTAGCTAGGCACCGTGCCCGTGTCTGTTGCCAGGCGGTGCTAGCTAGGCACCGTGCCCGTGTCTGTTGCCAGGCGGTGCTAGCTAGGCACCGTGCCCGTGTCTGTTGCCAGGCGGTGCTAGCTAGGCACCGTGCCCGTGTCTGTTGCCAGGCGGTGCTAGCTAGGCACCGTGCCCGTGTCTGTTGCCAGGCGGTGCTAGCTAGGCACCGTGCCCGTGTCTGTTGCCAGGCGGTGCTAGCTAGGCACCGTGCCCGTGTCTGTTGCCAGGCGGTGCTAGCTAGGCACCGTGCCCGTGTCTGTTGCCAGGCGGTGCTAGCTAGGCACCGTGCCCGTGTCTGTTGCCAGGCGGTGCTAGCTAGGCACCGTGCCCGTGTCTGTTGCCAGGCGGTGCTAGCTAGGCACCGTGCCCGTGTCTGTTGCCAGGCGGTGCTAGCTAGGCACCGTGCCCGTGTCTGTTGCCAGGCGGTGCTAGCTAGGCACCGTGCCCGTGTCTGTTGCCAGGCGGTGCTAGCTAGGCACCGTGCCCGTGTCTGTTGCCAGGCGGTGCTAGCTAGGCACCGTGCCCGTGTCTGTTGCCAGGCGGTGCTAGCTAGGCACCGTGCCCGTGTCTGTTGCCAGGCGGTGCTAGCTAGGCACCGTGCCCGTGTCTGTTGCCAGGCGGTGCTAGCTAGGCACCGTGCCCGTGTCTGTTGCCAGGCGGTGCTAGCTAGGCACCGTGCCCGTGTCTGTTGCCAGGCGGTGCTAGCTAGGCACCGTGCCCGTGTCTGTTGCCAGGCGGTGCTAGCTAGGCACCGTGCCCGTGTCTGTTGCCAGGCGGTGCTAGCTAGGCACCGTGCCCGTGTCTGTTGCCAGGCGGTGCTAGCTAGGCACCGTGCCCGTGTCTGTTGCCAGGCGGTGCTAGCTAGGCACCGTGCCCGTGTCTGTTGCCAGGCGGTGCTAGCTAGGCACCGTGCCCGTGTCTGTTGCCAGGCGGTGCTAGCTAGGCACCGTGCCCGTGTCTGTTGCCAGGCGGTGCTAGCTAGGCACCGTGCCCGTGTCTGTTGCCAGGCGGTGCTAGCTAGGCACCGTGCCCGTGTCTGTTGCCAGGCGGTGCTAGCTAGGCACCGTGCCCGTGTCTGTTGCCAGGCGGTGCTAGCTAGGCACCGTGCCCGTGTCTGTTGCCAGGCGGTGCTAGCTAGGCACCGTGCCCGTGTCTGTTGCCAGGCGGTGCTAGCTAGGCACCGTGCCCGTGTCTGTTGCCAGGCGGTGCTAGCTAGGCACCGTGCCCGTGTCTGTTGCCAGGCGGTGCTAGCTAGGCACCGTGCCCGTGTCTGTTGCCAGGCGGTGCTAGCTAGGCACCGTGCCCGTGTCTGTTGCCAGGCGGTGCTAGCTAGGCACCGTGCCCGTGTCTGTTGCCAGGCGGTGCTAGCTAGGCACCGTGCCCGTGTCTGTTGCCAGGCGGTGCTAGCTAGGCACCGTGCCCGTGTCTGTTGCCAGGCGGTGCTAGCTAGGCACCGTGCCCGTGTCTGTTGCCAGGCGGTGCTAGCTAGGCACCGTGCCCGTGTCTGTTGCCAGGCGGTGCTAGCTAGGCACCGTGCCCGTGTCTGTTGCCAGGCGGTGCTAGCTAGGCACCGTGCCCGTGTCTGTTGCCAGGCGGTGCTAGCTAGGCACCGTGCCCGTGTCTGTTGCCAGGCGGTGCTAGCTAGGCACCGTGCCCGTGTCTGTTGCCAGGCGGTGCTAGCTAGGCACCGTGCCCGTGTCTGTTGCCAGGCGGTGCTAGCTAGGCACCGTGCCCGTGTCTGTTGCCAGGCGGTGCTAGCTAGGCACCGTGCCCGTGTCTGTTGCCAGGCGGTGCTAGCTAGGCACCGTGCCCGTGTCTGTTGCCAGGCGGTGCTAGCTAGGCACCGTGCCCGTGGCTGTTGCCAGGCGGTGCTAGCTAGGCACCGTGCCCGTGTCTGTTGCCAGGCGGTGCTAGCTAGGCACCGTGCCCGTGTCTGTTGCCAGGCGGTGCTAGCTAGGCACCGTGCCCGTGGCTGTTGCCAGGCGGTGCTAGCTAGGCACCGTGCCCGTGGCTGTTGCCAGGCGGTGCTAGCTAGGCACCGTGCCCGTGNNNCTGTTGCCAGGCGGTGCTAGCTAGGCACCGTGCCCGTGGCTGTTGCCAGGCGGTGCTAGCTAGGCACCGTGCCCGTGGCTTTTGCCAGGCGGTGCTAGCTAGGCACCTTGCCGTGGCTGCTACTCTGGGGCCGTACAGCTTTGGTTGCCGTCCCCACTGGATGTGAGGTACATCGCTGCTGCGCCTTCTCTGTGATTCTGGACGCTTTCTTCAAGTATGGAGTGTCTGCAGAAATTGGGCTTTTGAGTAGTTTTCTGCACCGATATATAATTTGACAATTCATGTAAATTATTTGGAAATCCTTTATTTCCTGAGCTGGTCAAAAGCTGCATCATACTTTAGAAAGCGCATTCTTTCAATGTGAATATGCTGGCAGCCTTCCATCACGGGGTGAATCTAAGAATCTGAAAGAAAACAAGTCCGCTGTTGAGAAATGTACTCCAGAAGAACAAGAAAAACCGGCACAATGGATTTGTGTAGAAAAAGATGAAAGCTGTGTAGCTAACAGATGTTCCGTTGTAGTTGCAATTAATCCTTAACACTCCACACACCTTTGTGTGTGTGTGATGAGTATCTATTTGCTAATTAAATTTTTCCATCTAAGGGACTGCATGCGAGCTGTCCAACCATTCAACTGGAGCTGCACACGAAATGAATCATTCTCTGTAAAGACAAACCTGTGTAAGTATTTCTCCAACAACGTTGTTCTTACATTGTGTCATAATGTACATCATCCTCTTACAAGATCAGAGAAAGATTATGGTAGGCGCAAACTGCTGCTTCTGAAGTCGCATGTCATTGTGATATCAGACAAAAGCGTCATGTCCCAAATCACAACTACAGCAAAACAGGGATTCCACTGATCGTCTATTGGTTTGGGATGCAGTGCCTGAAGCACACAGAATAGCGTCTAATGAAACGTTAGAAATCAACTATTTTTTTTGGTCGTTCATAACAAAATCAGAAATCAGGTCAATATATTTTAAGTATAAAGTATTACACAAAATCTAGAATCTTGCCGACAATATACCTCCTGTTTAAAATGAAATTCACTATAAACTTATGATGTATGTAAACAGATGTTTGTTTATGGTCTTGTTGTGGATTTGATAACAGTCTGAGGCAGACACTTGCAGACGTGACACACAGACACTCGAAACCCGCGTCATATCAATTGGAGGGCATCTTTTAACCTAAAGGTAGTTTGCCTTATTTTAAACCCAAACCGTTCCTTATCATAACATTATAGCATGGTAGTTTCATCTTTTATTGAAAAGTTGAACACGCTCTCTCCCACCCGGGAGATGACAACTTGTGTCCTGGCGCCCTGTCAAATGGCCTTCGCCCTCCTGGGTTCAAAGATCACGCGTGAATCAAGGCTCCCAGCGTAGGTAGCAACCCCAGAATCACCGCAGTATCGAACTCCGAACCTCATGACCACGAGAGCAATGACTTCCTGCAAAGCAAGAAGCTTTTCATGTCGGCACGGACACCTTCTATCAAGTCTTCTCAGCCGTGAAGTCCCGGCAAGGATGGGTCACGAGATGTGAGAGGAGGACCCTGGTGGCCTAATTGCCAGGAACAGTTCCAGCCTCTGCCACGTCCCATCCAATCAGGGAAAGCGATGACCCCACTTTCTAATCAACACTATCCAATATTCGAGGCAAT
>JAWQFJ010028312.1:165000-188375 GCA_034096865.1 Theodoxus fluviatilis | reverse complement strand
GTGGAAGCCTGCGTCATAGACGACCCGGTCTGTGATGTCATCCTGGGACGGATTCCTGGTGCGACGTTTGAATGCACGGAGATAGTGGGGGCTGTGCAAACACGGGCTCAGGCGGCAAAAGAGCACAAGCCATTTCGACCGTTGCTGACTGCCAAATGCCCCAAATTGGACATCGGTCCACGGCAACTGCAGAGCCTGCAGCGAGAGGATCCGTCGCTGAAGACCATCTTCCAAGAGGCAAAAGATGAACGTAGACATGAAGATGCTCAGTCAATCAAATCCTTCACCATTAGGGATGGGCTGTTGTACCGACAAGTGATCAGGAAGATCGCCAAGGATGTCACGTGCCAGTTGGTGGTGCCGAAGGACTTGCGGGAATCCGTCCTCATCGCTGCTCATGACGGAACTTTTGGGGGTCACATGGGAGTGGGAAGCACTCTGAAGAGAATTAGACCCTTCTTCTTTTGGCCATCCGTTCGGAGGGACGTGGCCAGTTACTGCAAATCCTGTGACATCTGTCAACGAACGTCACCAAAAGGGCGAGTGAAACCGGCGCCACTGCAGCGCATGCCCCTCATTGACACTCCGTTTCGACGGGTAGTGGTGGATCTCATCGGACCTATTGTTCCTGCGTCGGCGAGAGGCCACAAACACATTCTCACCATGGTGGACGTCGCTACCCGATACCCCGAGGCAGTGCCTCTTCAGTCCATCGATAGTGAAGCGGTAGCTGAAGCTTTGGTGCAGGTGTTCTCCCGCACGGGGGTACCAGACGAGATCCTATCGGATCTTGGATCGCAATTCGTTTCGGACTTCATGAAGGGCGTGGCTCGACTGCTCTCCGTGGTGCAAGTACACTCTACGCCGTATCATCCGCAGACCAACGGATTGGTGGAGCGCTTCAATGGCACGTTGAAGGGCATGCTGAGGAAACTGACGGAAGACAAACCGCGGGATTGGGATAGATACGTTTCCCACGCTCTGTTCGCCTACCGTGAAATTCCCCAGGCCAGCACTGGATTTGCTCCATTTGAGTTGCTGTACGGGCGGACTCCAAGAGGGCCGGCTCGAATCCTGCATGATCTCTGGGTC
Source organism: Theodoxus fluviatilis (assembly GCA_034096865.1). Taxonomy (NCBI): domain Eukaryota; kingdom Metazoa; phylum Mollusca; class Gastropoda; order Cycloneritida; family Neritidae; genus Theodoxus; species Theodoxus fluviatilis. The sequence continues at coordinate 187,283 of JAWQFJ010028312.1, read as the reverse complement.
GGGAATGCTCCCAACGAAACTCAGTCGGTTCATCAATTTGTCTCCGATCTGAAGCAGACTCTGCAAGAGTCGATGGAGCGCGCTCAGGATGCGATGGGCCAGGCGCAGGAGCGCAGTGCGGCTTATTACGGGCGAAAGGCTAAAATGCGTCACCTTGAAGTAGGTGACAAAGTACTCGTACTGTTGCCCACCAGCAAAAAGAAATTGCTCTTGAGGTGGCAGGGTCCGTTTGTCGTCGACAAACAGGTGGGTCCGTGTGACTACGTGGTTAGGATGCCAGATGGAAGGAACAGGACTTTTCACATCAACATTCTCAAGAAATACATGGATCGTGACCCCATACGTGAAGCGGCCGTTTCGGTCATCATGGGGGACAGTGCGTGTCCTGATGCAGATGTGGACCGGGTGATGCTGAGAACTCCAAACGCGGTGCCAACGGAGTCATATCACGACATCAAGTATGCTCCGGGCCTGTCCTGCACCCAAAGGTCTGATCTGGAGCAAGTGTTCCAGTCCCATGCCGACATTTTCACAGATGTACCGGGACAAACTCAACTGGTTCACCATTCCATCAGGTTGTTGGAAGACAGAGTGGTCAACGTGAAACCATATCCTCTTCCGTTTCAATCCGAGAGCATTGTGGAGGAGGAAGTGCTGAAAATGCAAGAGTTGGGAGTCATTGAACCATCTCAATCTCCTTTCAGCTCTCCAATAGTTTTGGTTCGGAAAAAGGACGGGTCTGTTCGCTTTTGCATAGATTTTCGTCATCTCAACAGAATCACCGCGTTTGACGCTGAACCCATTCCTGATCCGGAACCAATATTCGCCAGTCTCAAGGGGAAAACCTTCTTCACCAAGGTGGATCTCGCGAAGGGATATTGGCAGATCCCAGTGGAAGAAAAAGATCAAGAGAAGACGGCGTTTCGTACTCCACGGGGTCTTTTCCAGTTCAAACGGATGCCGTTTGGGTTGGTCACGGCACCCAGTACCTTCGCCAGAATGATGAGAGAGCTCCATCTTCAAGACGAGGGTGCCGTCAGTTTCTTCGATGACATCCTCATCGCGTCCAATTCATGGGAAGAGCACCTCAAGGCAGTCAACCAGGTCTTGAAAAAGATCAAGGAACATGGCTTGACAGTGAGGCCTTCCAAGGTTGAGGCGGGCTTCACAGAGATTGAATTCCTTGGTCATGTGGTCAGTGCTCATAGCCTGAAACCAGTGCAGAAGAAGGTATCGTCGATTCTGCAGATCGCTACTCCTACGACTAAGAAACAAGTTCGTTCGTTTCTGGGAGTCTGCAATTACTATCGCCGATACGTGCCGAACTTCGCGGATGTGGTGGCTCCACTGGTGGAACTCACGAAGAAGAATAGACCCAACAGAGTGGTTTGGTCCCCAGAGTGCCAGTTCGCCTTGAGGGGGGGGAGATTTTAGGTGGGGGGGGGATTATTGAGGATAAAGGGGGGGGGAGTGATTGATGTTTAAAAGTTAGGAGATTTTTTAGGGGAAGAAGATGAGAAAGGAGGGGGGGATATAAGGGGATAGGAGAGAATAATTAGGGGGGGGGGTTGAGAATTTATAATGGGTGGGGAGATGGGAGGAAGAAATTACGGGGGGGATGGGATGCTCGGATTAGAATTTTAGGGGATGGAAAAGGAGATGATTTGATGGGTGTCTTTTTTTTTGTGGTAACATTGGTGGGGGGGGGTTGGATTTAGGCGGGGAATTGTAATGGGTCTTGAGGGGATGGGAGGGGATTGAACCTGGAAGGGAGATTATGGATTTGTGGGGGAGTGATGATATATGGATTAGGATGGGATAAATTAATTGAATCAGGATGGGGGGTTATTGGGAATTTTTTTCCATATATTTTATTGGTTTCCGAAGGAGGATTAGATGGGTGATTATATGTGGAAATTTAATATAGGATTCGATAGGATATGGGAGGGAATAGGGGGGGGGGAGATTATGGGGGGGATTTGAGGGATTGAGAGGAAGGAGATTTTTTAGGGGGAGGGGATAGGGGGATAGGGAATGGGGAAGATGGATGGATGGAAATTTTAGATTATTTTTATAGAAGGGGGGGGCTGATGGATATGGAGGGGGAGGGGGTGATTTTGATGTCCCCCCTTGGGATGGTGGGGATATTTGTAAGGGGGGGATTTTTTGAAATCAATTTAATGGGGATTTTATTGGGGATTTTTGCGATTGGGGTGGGATGGGGATTACGGAAAGATGATAAATAGCATCAAGGACGTGCTGTCGAGACAGCCTGTCATCGCTCTTCTCGATTTCACACAGACGTTCGTTGTTCGGGCAGATGCATCGGAGGTGGGTCTCGGAGGGGTTCTCTTGCAACTGGGAACGGATCGGGAACTACATCCTATTCTGTACGCTAGCAGGAGGCTACTGGACCGGGAAAGACGATACTCAACCGTCGAACGAGAGTGTTTGGCAATAGTGTGGGCCATCGACAAATCCATGCGATATCTTGTGGGTCGTGAGTTCTTGTTGCAGACAGATCATAGGCCATTGACCTATCTTCACCGCAGCAAAACCACCAATGGACGACTTATGAGATGGTCGCTAGCTCTTCAGGAGTATCGTTTCACTATTCTGCCGATTGAGGGACAGGAGAACTGTGAAGCGGACATGCTTTCCCGTCTGGTCTAGTTTTGTATTGGGGAAGCCATGTTTTTCCGTTCTATTTTCCTGTATGTGTAGTTGAGTTGTTGGGGATAAAAAGGAAGTATTTTATCACTTGTGTGGGGGGTTGTTGTCACGAACGCGGCGGTCGGGGCGCTGAGAGTGATGCTCGTTCTGAGCGATAGTTTGATTATGTTGGTTAAACCTGTGTTTTTTGCGTGCAGCACGAGTTCTTTGAGGCGGAGTGGCGGGGTTTTGCAATAAATGCAGCGGGGTTTTGACGGTTAGGGGCTCCCGTTCACTTGGTGTCGAACAGGCTGCGAGGTTGCTGTCGGGGAGCGGGGCGATGAGCTTGGGCTCTGTGTGTGGTCGGGGAATAGAGCGGTGCGAGGAGCTGGGGCTCTGTGTGACGGTGCTACGGACATGTGAGTAGACCGGGTGATTGTGCTCTGTGGTTCCGCGGTGTTTTTGCGGATTTAGCCAGTAACTGTTGCTGTTGTACAACCTGCTGTGCGGACTTTTGTGTATGCTGTGTAAGATTGTTCTGGCCTGTGAGTGGCTTGGTTTGGTTATTAGATATTGCTGTTGGGTACCTTACTGGGTTGATTGCTGTGTCTGCCGTGTCTGTAATGTAATATTGACTTGCCATGCTGAGCTTTGCGAGAGTGGTGTTGTGTACAAATATTATCTCATTCTGAAATACAAACTTTCTTCAGTTTTCAAAGTTCCTTACTCGTGTCGAGTTGTGTTTTCACTTGCTTAGACCTCGGGCAATCCGGGTCGTAACAGACAACTTCTAGGAGTAGAAGTACCCCTCCCCCTCTCCCCCTCCCCCTCCCTCTCCCCCTCTCCCCCTCCCCTCTCCTCCTCCACCCTCAATGACAACAATGACGATCATTTGTGCAATACCACAAAACTGATGTGCGCATACTTAAACTGTAATCTCCCTTACCATGATGTATTGTGAAGGCGATCAGACAGGCTCGAATAACTTGAAGGCTCCTCGATTAATCGTCGGGTTTCATCTACATCGCTGCAGTAGGGCTCAGACTGGTATGGTTCGGGTATTGGAGGACATTCTTCAACGTTTTGTTCGCTTGAAATGCTGTCAGGGTCACTACTGTCGCAACCTATGTCGAACGTGTTGTCACAATCGCTTGGCTCAGCCATGTATCAGCTTGAGGCCATTAGTCGATGTGACGTCACGAACTTGCGCATGCGCACTAAATTGCTTAATGCGTTTTTTCGGCCAGGTGAGAATAGGTTGTTTTACAATGCATTATCATGAAAACAAAATGTGTTATGAATAAATGAAGTTCACCTATACATTAAGTTATTCAGTATTATTGTGTAACCAATAAAACTTTAGCACGCTCTCCTTGATCTATAATATATATATTGGAACTGCTTTTTGGATTGCTCTGGATTGCACAGCCGCAGCCCTAGAAAACCCGCCACAGGTATTGTTGTAACACAATAATGACGAAACCAGTTTGGATAAGCGTAAGCGTGTGAGGAGGGACACAAAAGACCCGGTATGAGGGCGGAAATCTCATGGAAAGCGCGCCATGAATACGAGAATATTTGCAAGCCGCAGGCAAAGACCTACATTTCTGTCATAACAAAGTCCTGCAGTTGTTTGCATAAAGATGAAGGTCGAGTTTTGCACAGCAAGGAAAAGCAGAGGCAGGGAGACACGCACAAAGGGAAAGCGCGGTAGTGAGAGTGCATTGACAGATGGGTGACATTGCTTGTAATCCCGCACTACGTAATAAGTGGCTTCGTGCCCTCAGTCGCTTATAAGTTTAGTCTTAAAAAAGGACATTTCTTGTTCTCTAAGATGGTGAAAACTTATTTTAAAATCAGATGATATCGGCGAAAAGTTATACACAGCTGAATCGTGCATCCCTGGGATTCAGTATTTACACACAGATCTGAGAGCTGAGTCAAATTACAATATTTTCAATTTTAAAAAAATGCCACTATCAACACATCACTTTCATCGAAATAGGTTTGGAATATTTACAAGCTGCCGATCGGTTGAAATCATCAGACATTCTGAAAAAAATACTTGCCGCTAACCCGAGCACCTCCACACTTTCTCCCATTGGTCAGATTCAACACGTGACATCTGAATACTAATTAATATGCATGAGGTAGGGGAAATACCTCGATACTTGTCTTATTTCTTCTGAACGACCTTATTCAGTGTAACGTCACTTTCAATGTCAGCCCCTCAGCCTCTACTCGCTTGTTGAAACCACGTCTTTAGACAGGCGGAGATGGGCGAGCATGCTTTGGGGTTGGACGATGTGCGAGGCGCAGTTCCGTGGTTCTATCCCTGGGACGGAGAAATCTGGGTTTATTTAAATATCGTGACAATGTGGGATGTTATATTGGCTGCAACCTTGTGTCATTAGCTTTGGTTTAAACGTCTACGACGGGCCAAAGCAAAAAAGACAAACAGTATTTACAGGAACTTCCCAACCCTTCAAACTTGTTTAGAATATAAACCAGTTCCTGCCAGCCCACCCCCCAGTGCTCTCCCCTCTTGCATGAGTACACGGTCAGCCCCTTCGCCTCTACTCGCTTGTTGAAATCATGTCTTTTGACAGGCGGAGATGGGCGAGCATGCTTTGGGGTTGGACGATGTGCGAGGCGCAGTGCCGTGGTTCTATCCCTGGGACGGAGAAATCTTTTTTTTTAATAAATAATTTTGCTGCAATGAAGAACGCATTTCAGCTGACATTTTCAAATGACACAATTCCTATTCATGTCCTGCATGGTCTAGACGAAAAACAACAGTGATACGTCCATTGTCTAAATTATGTGTAGCAGTCATTTGACTAGCGCATTTCCCAGATATCTTAGAAGAGCCCTGGATTTTTGCATTTCTCTTACCTTTACATGGTCTTTTCTCTTTATAACTCTGGGAACGATTGCAATAGAAATTTTTTAATGTGCCCTTTGCACCTTTTTTGTTCCACGTGGTTTCACAAAATAGGACCTTGTTTTTTTATTTCTTTACCCCCACTTTTCCAGGATTATCTATTCATTCTTTACGAGCAAGAACAATTCGTAAGATACGCAGAAATGCATAAAATTTTCATCTTTGATAAATAAAGAATCAATCAATCAAATAAAATAAAATAAAATAAAATCAATCAATATACATCTCTCTCCCTCTGTCTGTCTGTCTATCTGTCTGTCTGTCTGTCTGTCTGTCTGTCTGTCTGTCTGTCTGTTTTTCTGTCTTTCTGTCTGCCTGTCTGCCTGCCTGCCTGCCTGCCTGCCTGCCTGCCTGCCTGCCTGCCTGTCTGTCTGTCTGTCTGTCTGTCTGTCTGTCTGTCTGTCTGTCTGTCTGTCTGTCTGTCTGTCTGTCTGTCTGTCTGTCTGTCTGTCTGTCTGTCTGTCTGTCTGTCTGTCTGTCTGACTGTCTGTCTGTCTGTCTGTCCGTCCGTCCGTCCGTCCGTCCGTCCGTCCGTCCGTCCGTCCGTCTCTCTCTCTCTCTCTCTCTCTCTCTCTCTCTCTCTCTCTCTCTCTCGCTCGCTCGCTCGCTCGCTCGTTTTCTCGTTCTGTCGTTATGTTTCTCTCGCTCTCTCGTTTCTCTCGCTCTCTCTCTCTCTCTCTCTCTCTCTCTCTCTCTCTCTCTCTCTCTCGGGTGGATGTCCTTGCCGACTGTATTGTTTTTCTTCGATGGTATGGTGTGGCCAGTGGGTGAATGGCAGGATGTGAGTCTTTCTGTCTGACTTTGTTGACTTTGATGCGTTTTTGATTTTTGGACTGCTATGTTCATGAGAAGTGCTCACTACGTAACTGCTGAAGGTGACTTGTCTTTTCGTCGCTTCGTCCTGTGTAGACAGTGACAGAACAAGAGCATGTGAGTCTTTATTTACTTAGATGTGACTCTATTTGAACCCTTTCGACTTTGATTGCTTCGTTGTGGGATGTTTTTACTGTGTGATCGCTCAAGTATGGGCGTAGATGTTGATTGCTACCGCCGTCGCACTGGCGCGTTCGACGCATGCAAACGATGACGCCGTGTTGTGGAACGCAATGTGCCGTACAACCCCGAGTCGAGGTGGGACGTTTTCACCGACTTCTCTTTTTGTGTGCTTTGTGGGGATACAGGCAAATTGGAGAGTCGATATTCATCTCTTTGTGTGTCAAGGGTCTTGTTGCCGGGATGACGGGCGAACACCTGGTTTTGATGTATCGTTTCGAGAGTACGGGGACTTCAGCGTGCTACATTGTAGATCTCTATGATGTTTAGACGCAGTGCAATGACGTAGAGCGAAACCCGGGGCCATGTGAGAAAGAAGATGTGGAGAGAATTGTTCGTGCGTTGGGTGAGAAACTCACGCAAAGAATGGATGCAATGGAAGAGAGAATGACATGTGAACTTGCGAGAGTGAGAGGTGAGATAGGAGCATTGTCTGCTAAGCTCTCATCTGTTGAAGCGGAATTGGGCACGCTCCAAGACCAAATTGATGAGCATGAAATCACGCTGGACTTGCTTGTCGACGGACAGAAAAGGGTAGATGACAAGTTGGAAGAGAGACAGACGTGACAACGTCATCATGCGCGGAGTTCCTCAGAACGACGGCGGTATGCGCGAGGACAGTGAAGACAAATTCGTGCAGACCGTGAACCTCGTGCTGCCCACTCCCATTCACGCTACAGGTATTGTCCACACGCACAGGATAAGCAAAAAGGTTCAGGGGAAGCCGTGACCACTAATTGCCAGGGTGGTTAGAACTGCGCTCAAGTTTGCCATCCTCGGGAAACGCGAGGAACTGAGAGAAAAGCGCTTCGGTGTTTCCAGAGACTTGACACCAAAACAGAGGGAAGAACTCCAGAGGGCTAGAGCACAGGGCTTCACAGCTTACTTCAAGGGAGGAGTACTCCTCACGGAAGCACGTGCACCCCAAAGTGCTGCTGCTGCTGACGCTGCTGAAGACAGTGCTGCTGCTGCTAACGCTGCTGAAGACAGTGCTGCTGGCGACTTTGGTGGTAGAAGACTGCGATCTCGCATCAATCCTCATGGTAGAACCCGCTAGGGGGATGGCCAAGGCCTCGGAGAGAGAGATGCTGTGATTTAGGTAACCGCACTGAACTTTTCTCTCCCGTTGCATTAAACGTTTTGAGGTGGAATGTTGAGGGGCTTTTAAGTAAAATAGATGACCCTGAATTTCTGCACTATTTGGATAACTTTTCTGTTGTTGGTTTAGGTGAAACATTTACAGAATATATTGACTTGCCACAGTTTTTTCCTTCCTTTGACAAATACATTGCTCCAGCTGTTAAGTTGTCTGAGCGAGAAAGGAGGTCGGGAGGTCTGCTCTGTCTCGTTAAAAAGAATCTTAGTTCATTGCTTACTTGCTTGCTTATTCCCTTGAGTTCCTTGTGGAGCATAGGGCCTCGGCAACAGTCCTCCAGCGTACTCTGTTCTGGGCAACTTTCTTCAGCTCTCCCCATGACAGGTTGCAGTTCCTCATCTCTTCCTCGCAGGATCGCCTCCAGGTGATCTTGGGGCGACCAACTCGTCTCTTGCCCTGGGGATTCCACTGCAAGGCCTGCCGTGTGATGTCGTGTGGAGGTTTCCGCAAGGTGTGTCCGATCCACCTCCACTTCCGCCTTGCGATCTGCTGTCCGATGGGATCCTGGTTTGCCTGTTTCCACAAGTCGTTGTTCTTGACTTTGTCTGTCCACCTGATCTTGAGGATGTTACGGAGGCATCTGTTTATGAAGACTTGGATCTTGTTGGTCAGAGTGTTGGTGACTCTCCAGGTCTCAGAGCCATAGAGGAGGACAGACTTGACGTTGCTGTTAAATATCCGGAGTTTTGTGTGGGTAGAGAGGGATGTTGATCTCCAGACTTGTCTCAGAGTGTTGAAGGCATATCTGGCTTTCCCGATTCTAGCTTTGATGTCCTCGTCAGAACCTCCTGTTGCTGATACGACGCTGCCCAGGTAAGTAAAGGAGTCCACCTCTTTGAGCTCATCGTCTCCCAGGGTAACAAGCTTCTGCTGCTTCTTGTTCACGGCCATGGTCTCTGTCTTTTTCAGGTTGACCTGTAGTCCGGTCTTCGCTGCTTCTCTGGCAAGGTTGTCTGTCTTCTGTTGCATGTGCTGGTAGCATTGGGACATCAGGCATAAGTCGTCTGCAAAGTCGAGGTCCTCCAAGGTCTGTGTCAGGGTCCACTGGACTCCGGTCCTGCCTGTTCTGGTTGTCTCTCGCATGACCCAGTCCACCACGAGCAGGAAGATCATCGGCGACAGCAAACATCCTTGACGGACCCCTGTAGTCACCTCAAATTCCTCTGTCAGCTTGCCGTTGTGGATCACCTGGCACATGGCGCCGTCATACAGCTGCTGGATGAGGTTGACATAGGCTGGCGGGATTCCATAGTGATAGAGGAGTCTCCAAATGGTCTCTCTGTCAACGCTGTCAAACGCTTGTCGGAAGTCAATAAAGTTCAGGTACAACGTTGACTGCCACTCCAGGGATTGTTCCAGGATAATCCTGAGCGTAGCGATCTGATCCGTGCATGACTTGTCCTGCCTAAAGCCAGCTTGTTCTGGACGAAGTCTTTTGTCAACAGCATCTTTCAATCGATCCAGGATGATGCGGGTTAGTACTTTACTTGGCACTGACAATAGCATGATACCGCGCCAGTTCTTGCATAGTCCGAGATCTCCTTTCTTTGGTAGTTTCACCAGCTGTCCTTTTTTCCAATCCGCTGGGACTCTTCCTTCTGTCCAGACTTTCTGCAGTAAAGGCAGCAGCATGGTTGCTGTGGTGGAAATGTCTGTCTTGAGTGCCTCTGGTGGAATTCCGTCTGGTCCGGCTGCTTTGTTGTTTTTGAGCGCCTTCAGGGCCTTCTGGATTTCTGCTTTAGTTGGAGGGTTAGTGGTAACTCCCAGTGGAGTGTCCGCAGCAGGGATGTCTGGTTTCTCTGATGGCTGGGGTTGGTTGAGTAGTTCCTTGAAATGTTCGGCCCATCGTTGTCTCTGATCCTCCTCCTTGGTGATGGTGTGCCCCTCGTTATCTTTAACCGGTCCGTTTTGATTTGGCTTCTTAGTGGAGAGTGTTCGGCTGATCTTGTACAGAGTGCTGAGGTCTCTCTTTTCAGCTGCTTGTTCTGCCTCTGCTGCCATGGTGTCGTAGAAACGTCTCTTGTCCGTCCTGGCACTTTTCTTGACTTCTTTGTTGATGATGGTGTACTCTTCTTGAAGTGTTTTCTTTTCGTCTTCATTCTTGGTGTTGTTGATTTTCTGTTTTATGTCTCTCCTGTTCTGTATCAGGCTCCAGGTGTCACCGGAGAGCCATTCCTTTGTTGTCATGTTTCTTTTCCCTAGAACCTCTTGACATGTGTCTTTCCATGTGTCTCTCAGGTGTCTCCAATGTTCTTCCAGGGGCATTTCCTCTGTCACCATGTTCAAAGCTTCAAATCTATTCCTTAGAGAAACTGAGAAGATGTCCTTGAAGCCCGTTTCTTTCAGTCGTTGGATGTTAAACTTGATCTGGGGTCTATCTGCTGTGTCTCTGAAGGCTCGTAGCTTGATCTTGATGGCTCCAGTCACTAGCTGATGGTCTGAAGCTACGTCGGCTCCCCTTCTGGATCTTGTGTCCTGTAGACTGCGCCTCCACTTTCTTGAGATAGTGATGTAATCTATCTGATTCTTTGTCTTGCCATCAGGCGAGATCCAGGTTTCCTTGTGAATGTCTTTGTGCTGGAACACACTGCCGCCAATAACCAGATCATTGAAAGCGCAGAAGTCTGTGAACAGCTCACCATTCTCATTCATGTCTCCGAGGGCTTGCGTACCCATAATATGCTCTTTCCCTGTGTTGTCCTTTCCAATCTTGGCGTTCATGTCGCCCATCAGTAACTTGATGTCTCTCTGGGGAAGCTCGTCAACAACTGTTTGTAGTGTGTTGTAAAATGTTTCCTTTGCCTCTTCATCTGCATCGTTAGTGGGGGCGTAGCACTGAATGATGGTAACTTTCCTCCCTTTAGAGTTGAATCTTGCTGTCATGATTCTGGGGGAAACTGGCCGCCACTCCATGAGAGCACTAGCCGCTGTAGGGGACATCATGATGGCAACTCCTTCTGTGTGGTCGTGGTTTTCGTCTGTGTGTCCCGAGTAGAGGATCTTATCTCCAGTGGCAAGTGTGGTCATGCCGGATCCATTCCATCTGCTTTCACATATTCCGAGCACTTGGATGTTGTAGCGCTTCATCTCACTCACTACTTGAGCTGCTTTTCCTGTTTCATACATTGTTCGTACATTCCAAGTTCCGATCTTCGTTGTTGCTTTCATCGTCAGAAGATTTGTCAGCCGGCTGGCTTCCTTGCGGCTTTCACCAACCTGCGTCATAAGTCCTTCTGTAGAGGCATCTTCTTGAATCGAGCGCTGATTTTCTTTCTCTGTTGCTTCGGTTTCTGTAGCAAAGAGCGTTTTTCCGGGGTGGGGTATCTTAGTTCATACATCCACCGAATTGACTGTAGCTATGATATTGTGCTTGTATTTCGTATTGACAAGATGTTATTTGATTCTGATTATGATGTTATCACTTTCTTTGTCTACGTTCCACTGACAGGTTCTCCCTACTATGACTTTGTTAATGTGTCGGATGGTATACTTCTGTTTGCAGTAGTGCATGTCTGATATTAGTCATGTGCAAAATGACTGCAGTATTCTCTTGTGCGGTGACCTGAATGCAAGTCCTTCAAAGTGGAATGCATGTAATAATGATAATTTTGATGTCAGAACTGAAATGGTGGAGGAATCGCGTTTTTCTCTCATGACAGTGTGTGAATGAATTTGGATATTTTTTGTTGTTCTTGTGCACCGCCTTTGACCTTTGCATTTTGAATGGCTTTTTGAGTAGAGTAGAATCAGACACGTTCACTTTTGTTTCGTCGAACGGCAGCAGTGTTGTTGATTATGTGTTATCTTCGAGAGATTTGTTGCCAGTGTTTCAGTCCTTGGAAATGAAAGAATCTGTCATATCCCCTCATCTCGGACGCTGAACTTCCTTACCTAGCGTGGGATTTTCAGTGGGGCGACCATCCCATAACCGAGCGCGTCCCCGGGTGGCGGATAGGGGAGTGGCCTCCAAATATGGAGATTAGCTGCGCAAGCAGTCGCGGGTCAAACTGGCGGTGTTCCTACCAGAACGGGGCAGGTCTTTTACCAGGAGCTAAGGGTGAGGTAACCCTGACAGAAACCTCGAATGCTGAAGACGGAGGAACCGGGCCGCAAGGCGCATTCTAGTAAACCACGGCTCCACGCACCATACGCAAAATGACTATACGGCCAACTGATATGGAAAAGAATGGCGCTCGCCCATTGAGGACCCTCCAGGGTGGAGCAGCGTCGGGTCCCCTGCCTCGAAGGGACCCAGCCCCAGCGACTGGAGGTCCCTCCCGTCCGTCTCGACACGCCAGGGGACGCGGGAGGAGAGTTACTGGCAGCACTACAACCGGGAAGAAACCCAGTCAGCAGCGACCTTTTCAGGTCATGCACTGGAATGCTGAAAGCATCCTGAACAAGAAGACAGAGTTGGAGCATATCCTGCATAAGAAAAACATCAACATCTGCTGTATTCAGGAGACGCACTTAACACCTCAAAAGTCCTTCAAGGTGAGAGGCTACCAGTGCTTCAGGTCCGACAGAACAGACCGAAGCAAAGGAGGAATCCTGACCTTGATCAGGAATAACATCAACGCCTGCTTGCTTGCTACGCATATGGAGGACTCCGAATACCAAGTGATCCGTGTCCAGACGAAGACAGCAGAATTTCATCTCGTCAACCTTTACTGTCCCAGCGATAGACCCCTCACCCTTGATTCGATTCCCGCGAAGGCCTCCAACTTCATTGTGGTGGGCGATTTCAACAGCCACTCGCAGAGTTGGGGATACGACCACTTGGATCGGAGAGGAGAAGAGGTGGAGAACTGGCAGGACGACAACGGTCTCATTCTGTTAAACAGTCCCTTCGACTGTCCCACGTTCTACTCCAGAAGATGGCACACTACATCAACTCCTGACCTAGCCTTCTGCACGGAAGATATGCATAAGCAAGCCAGCAGAGAGGTCGGAGAACAGCTGGGTGGAAGTGACCATCGGCCTGTCTATTTGACCCTGGGCATGGAGTCCTGCGCTGAAGCTTCCCTCCCACGGTGGAACTACAAAAGAGCGAACTGGTTCCTCTTTAGACACCGCACCAGCGAACTCACCAAAGACATCAGAGTCGAGGGTCGAGATATCAACATGGTGGTGAAGGACTACAACAAGAGCATACTCAGAGCAGCGCAGGAGTCCGTCCCGAGGGGTGCCAGAAAAGACTATAAGCCCTACTGGAGCAATGAACTGCAGGAACTGGATGATGATCTGGCCAATGCCAGAAGGGAGGCAGAAGTCAACCCGTCACTGGAAAACAACAACCGACTCCAGGAAGCCAAAGCCAGATTTCTCAAGATGAAGCTACAGGCAAGACGCAGGAGCTGGCAAGAGAAAACAAGCTCCCTGAACCTTGAGAAGGATGGCAGGAAGCTCTGGAACCTTACAAAGCAGTTGAATGATGAGAACACCAGCAAAGGAAAGATCACGTTAGAAGAGAACGAAAAGGTGCTAACTGGAAAGCATGCTGCCAACCAATTTGCTGAAAGTTATGCAGCTGAGAGCAACCTCCACGTTAGCCCTGAGAAGCAGAGAGAAGCAAGAAGAGAGCAGAGAGAGAGACCTGCGAAGAGAGTGACAGTGGAAGCCATGAATCAACCACTTACACTCAACGAGCTGCACTCAGCTCTGAAAAAGTTGAAGACGAAGAGGTCTCCTGGACCAGATGGCATCACCAACGAGATGCTAACCCACCTTGGTAGTGCAGCAGAGAACAAGCTACTCGAGGTCTTCAACAGAAGCTGGCAAGAAGGCTCGCTACCACAACCCTGGCGAGAAGCGATCATGATCCCCATCCTGAAGAAAGGGAAGGACCCAAAGAAGGCAACCAGCTACCGCCCAATCAGCCTCACCAGCTGTGTTGTGAAGACCTTAGAGAGAATTGTAAACGAGCGCCTCAGGTGGTACCTGGAATCCAGGAACCTCCTCGCTCCTGAACAAGCCGGCTTCCGACAATACCGCAGCACCGAAGATCAGGTCACCTACCTGGCGCAAGAAATTGAAGATGCCTTCCAGGAACAGAAGATGGTCTTTGTTACCTGGATAGATCTTCAGAAGGCATTTGACAAAGTTTGGAAAGACGGACTGCTTGTCAAACTGCTGAGGAAAGGCGTGTCCAGCAACATGTACCAGTGGATACGTTCCTACCTCTACAACCGCAGGGCGAGAGTCAATGTCGACCAGACCAAAAGCAAGAAATTCCTCCTTCGTCACGGCGTCCCTCAAGGCGGTGTCCTCTCCTCCACGCTCTTCCTTCTCTTCATCGACGACCAGGTGACTGAAATGCCCAAGGGGATCAAAGCTTACCTCTCTGCAGACGACCTTGCGATCTGGTGCAAGGAGGAGCACGCAAGCACGGCCACCTACAGAATGCAGTTAGCGGCCAACAGGCTGAGCGCATGGGCAGATGACTGGTGTGTCTCCATCAACAAGGAGAAATCCTCCACGACCCTCTTCATTCTGTCGCCAAAGCAGAAAGATTGTACCGTTAGGCTTGGTGACACTCCTCTGAGAGAGGTTAGAAAAGCAACCTACCTTGGAGTCACCTTTGACAGACGCCAGACCTGGAAATCACACATTGCACAGGCTGAGACGAAGGCCAGGCGAAAGCTGGCTATACTCAGGAAGCTGGCTGGCACCACATGGAGAGCGAACGAGAGGATACTGAAGACAGTATACCAGGGAACAGTCAGGCCCCACCTCGAATACGGATCCACAGCGTGGTCAACCTCAGCCATGTCAAACCTACAGACCCTCGACCAAGTGCAAAATCAGGCTCTCCGACTGATCACTGGTGCAATGAAATCCACTCCCATCAAAGAAATGGAGAAGCTTACAGCAATCCAGCCTCTCACCCAGAGGAGAGAAGCCAAGATTATGATAGAGGCTGAGAAGCTCAAGTGCTTACCCGACCACCCCATGAAGCACAGACTGAGCAACCTCACCAAGAACCGGCTCAAACGGAGCAGCTTTGTCCATGAGAGCAAGACGCTCTCTCAACAGTACAAGGAAGTCCTCCCGCAGATCACTCTCCCTCTGATCACCGGGGAAGAGGAAAACCCCTGAACAACGGGAAAAACAGACATCCAGGTCTGCACCAGCATTCCACATGTTGCCTCAGGAGACAGACAGGTTGACATTGCTCGGCGGGCATTTACCCTAGCCATGATCGACGAACAGTACAAACAGGAGGCGTGGATCCACGCTTACACTGATGGATCAGCAACAAACGCCGTTTCCAATGGAGGTGCTGGCATCCTGATTCAGTTCCCTGGGGGACATACAGCCACAGCCAGTGTTGCCACAGGCAAGCACTGCACAAACTACAGGGCAGAAGCGGATGCACTCATGCAGGCGGCCTCCATGGTTCAGGATTCTCCAGACCCATGCTACCAAGTAGTCTTCCTCCCAGACGCCCTATTAGTCCTCCGGGCCCTAGAGAACGGAAAACTCTCCCAGCTGACCAAAGCATTTCAGAGGGTCGGACAAACCAGAAGAGTTGCTTTCCAGTAAATACCAGCCCACTGTGGGATTCCAGGAAACGAAAGGGCAGACGAGCTGGCGAAAGAAGGAGCCCAGGAAGAACAACTTGAAAATAGTGTCAGCTATAGTGAGCGAAAGACCATCATCAAGGCATTGATGAGGCCGAGGACAAACAGAGACGACTACCACTTGATGTCCAGAGAGCAGCAGGTCGTCCTTATCAGGCTGCGCACAGGCCACAACAGGCTCAATGCTCACATGAACCGAAAGTACAGGCTGGCACCATCACCAACATGCGCATGTGGTCTGGAAGACCAAACAGCAGAACACATACTCCAGAGTTGTCCCTTACTTGAAGAAGAAAGGAAGGAAGTGTGGCCGTTACCAACTCCCATGCAGACCAAACTATATGGCAGCCGCGACGAGTTGGAGAGAACGACGACATTCATTGTCCATACCGGATTGACCGTATAGCCGCTGCGAACGAGAAGAAGAAGAATATCCCCTCATATGTGTCTGGAATTGACTTTCAAGAAACCTGAACAGTCTGTAAGGGATGATTGTACCACTGCTCCGAGTTCTTATACGAAGATTATCTGGGACGATAGTGCAACTGATCAGTATGTTAGAAATCGTCATGATATTATGACTGAAAAAGGAATTGAGAAGACTTTATCTCGCACAGGCTTTGATGTCAATTTTGGTACTCAGAAAACAATAATTTGTAAAAATAGACAGATATATAGGCAGGAGAAAGAAAGTGTATGCAGCATTTAATGATTTTTGCAAAACCTTTGACACTGTTTCCAGAGATGCATTGTTTATTATATTGAGAAATAAGGGTATTAATGGGGAAATGTTGCAAATATTAAAGTCAATGTATTACTGTGTGCGGAGCAGCTTGAGATGCCCGGATGGGTACACAAACTTCTTTGAATGTGTTTCGGGGCTGAAGCAAGGGTGCAAATGCTCACCGATCCCATTTTCCTATGTGGTCGGGTAAGTTGCTAAAGAGGTTGCAAGAAATGGCAAACATGGCATATAACTCCTACCCGATGACACAACGGTATATCTCCTTCTTTTTTCCGATGATATCGTTGTCCTGTCTGATACACCTATTGGTCTACAGAACCAGTTTGACATTCTAAAAAGTTCCGCAGAGTCTGTTGGCCTGACTATCAACATGACAAAATCTAAAGCAATGGTGTTTCGCCTAGGGGGCCATCTGGCGGCTCATGAACACTGGCATATTAGGGGAGAAAACCTGGAGGTAGTAAATGAATATACCTATTTGGGTTACAGGTTTTCCACAAAACTATCTTACAATGTGGCGAAAGCAAGTTTGTCAATCAAGGAGAAAAAGCTGCTGTAGCGCAGGCCATGAGGCCTGTAAGGAGAATGATGTACATCACCTAGTGTCATCTTTAGGATTTTTGATGTTCAAATCCAACCGATATTACTTTATGGAGCAGAGATCTGGGGAGTGAGCAGCTGTGAAGATATTGAGAGAGTCCATCTGCACATGATAAAAAGATTTCTCAGTGTGTCTAAAAGAACATCTAACTTGATGATGTATGTTGAAACTGGTCGTTATCCATTGTACATTTGTGCTGTACTACGCTGTGTGAAATATTGGCTTCGGATATTAAGGATGGATGACAAGAGATACCCCCAAAAGATATATCAAATGATGCTGAGTACAAAAACTGCAAATAATTGTTGAGCAATGAAGATTAGAGATTTACTGTTTGATAATGAATTTCATGATATATGGAGACAAAAGAGGGTCCGTGAAGAAAACAGTTTCGTAAAAGAAATTAAACGCAGATTGATGTGTCGCTACAACGAATGTTGGTACTCTAAATTACAAACTAGTTAGATATATTCCGATTAAAAGGTATTCAAGTGCAACCCTAAGTTAGAGCAATATCTTTATGACTTGGACAAACCCATCTTTAGGGACTTGTACATTCGTTTTCGTCTGGGTATTAGCGAACTCTACGTACACAGATATAGATATAGTGAGCCAACTACGCTGTTGTGCCCTAGTTACAATGAAAGATTTGAGGATGAAATACATTTTCTATTTGTGTGTTCAGCATACGACGAAATACGAATAGGGTACCTACATTTTCGTTTTGGTCAAACTATGCGCGAAAGTTTGATGTCTCTCAAATTACGACAGGGTAAGAATAATATCTGTGAGCAATTATTTACTCCATGCATTTAAAATGAGGAGATCTACATCTTGAATTGTGGCATATGAACCCTTGTCGATGAGTCCTTGTACTGGGCTGAAGGCCTATGCAATAAAGTTTTCGTTCGTTCGTTAGTTCTCTCTCTCTCTCTCTCTCTCTCTCTCTCTCTCTCTCTCTCTCTCTCTCTCTCTCTCTCCCCCTCTCCCTCTCGCTCTCTCAACCTATGTAAAGTTTACCACGTGGTTGTTCTGAACGCGTGTACAAGAGGTGACAGTTAAGGTCGGTTTACCTACTTGTCTCCAAGCGGAGATAGTGTAATTGACTATAGTTGGGCAATTGCCCAACACCTCCCATACACCCTGGACCTATGTGTATAAGCCCGTGTGGAGGCTCACCACATGCCACTCACAATTGAGGTTGAGCCTCCTAAAGCACAAGTCATCTCTGAGGAGAATATATATTCAGAAATATGCAGGGATGAAAGAGAGTTACCAGTGTTTGGTATACAGTTAACTAGAGCGATTGAAATGATAGACACCTCAGTAGAGGATGCTTTGATCAAATTCACAGAAATTTGAACCAGGAGTGCAGAATGTTTGCAAAGAGAAATAAAAGTCAGGAACCAAGGATCAACGAAACCATGGGCTCCCTGGTTTGATAAGGAGTGTAGGGGAAGCAAGAGTCACGCCCGTAGTGTTCTGAAAAGACTGAGGACGTCTAAAACTACAGAAGCAAAGAATCAGTAACTGTTCTCGTGACGCCAATACAAAGGCTGAAAATACGCAGTCATTTCGCTGAGGTATGTGTTACGCTTAAGAATAACCTGCATGATTCTCGGGTGTTCTATGCCATTGTTTAGGACTCCACAATCTTTTATCCTCCCCTTGCACAAGAAGAGAGATGTGCTTTTTCCTGATAGTTACAGAGGTATCTCGTTGCTGAGTGCAATGAGGAAGATTTTTACAACCATTCTTGCTGGACGTCTGTGTGTGGATGGAGCAAGAAAACAAAATATATGTCGAACAAGGCGGGTTTCGATTCCACCATTCAACAGTAGATCATATCACCATTCCACCGAAACAGCTCTGCTCCGTGTTCTAAACGACCTCCGTGTCGCATCGGATGATTCCAAAGTTTCTCTTCTCACGTTGTTAGATGTGAGTGCTGCGTTTGACACAATAGATCATGGAATTCTTCTCTCCCGTCTAAGACTTGTTTTTGGCATTGACAACACAGCACTCTCCTTATTGAAATCATATATCTCACAACGTAGGCAGACTGTTTGGATCCAGGGTATTGCTTCTGATCCTGCCCCGCTAAAATACGGAGTCCCACAGGGCTCGGTTCTGGGTCATCTGCTGTTTCTACTGTACACCCAACCACTTTCCAACGTAATTGACAGTCATTCATTCTCTCACAGTGAATTTGCTGATGACACGCAACTCTACAACTCCACTCATCCCAGTCAAATCCAACCTCTTCTCTCTGCAAGTGAACTTTGTATTTCTGATGTGAAACAGTGGATGACCCAGAACAAACTATTATTATTATTATCTTTACATTGTATAGTATGATCGTGAAATGTGTAAACGGAGGCATACGTTGCCTTTGTCGATTATAGGAAGCCATTTGATTCTGTTAATCGCGGGCAGCTTTTGAAAGTGCTTAAAGGCGCATGTGTGTCGACAAAGTTTCTTTTGATGTTAAATGCGATGCACGCCGACTTCCATGCATGTGTTCGATGGGATCATAACCTCTCTGATTTTTTTGAGTGTCCGGCAGGAGTGAAGCAGAGGGCAATTGAGGGTCCATCAATTATTTCTCTCTATATCAACACAGTGGCAGACATCAGTTCAGTTCAGTTCAGTCTCTTAACCCTGAGATGGGTTGTTGAGGCACCACTGATGACTTTCGGACAATCTTCCTGCATCGATCTCTATTCTCTGTGGCTCGCTGTGAGTCAGCAAAGGTCAAGCCTGTCCACTTTTTGATGTTATCTTCTCTTTCTCTGCCTGCCACTTCTTCTCCCACCTGGTACGGTACCTTGCAGGATGGTCTTGGCCAGCCCACTGCCTATTGACACGTGACCGTACCACTTCAGCTTTCTGCTTTTCACGATTGAGAGCAGGTCTTCGTACTGTCCAAATGCTCTCCTGATCCTGTTGTTGACTTCCTCATTCGTGACATGGTCTTTATATGAGATGGTAAGAATCTTGCGGTAGCATCTCATTTCCAGGGCTTGTATCCGTCTCTGTAGTTCAGATGTGAGTGTCCAGGACTCGCATGCATACAAGAATACGGAGATGGCCACCGGGTGCATGAGCCTGATCTTCGTCGCGAGAGTGATATTTCTGTCACGCCATGTTGACTTTAACTTTGCCAATGCTGGTGTTGTTTGTGCTATCCTGGACAGTATCTCAGATTTTTGGATCAGAGTTACATAAACCTTTTACAATGGCACTGAGGGTGAATCTCATCTCATTTCGCCAACAACAGCAAAGGACATAATCTAACGTGTCAAATGAATCTTGCTTACTCATACTTCGTATGAAAAAATAAATGAAGGAAGGATAGAATGAATGAATGATGTTTTATGGCACATCGGTCTTTGTATGTTATGTAATGCCATTGACTACGACATGACCAGAGCTGTTTATAGTACAAGAAAGTCAAGTCTCGCTTTTATGGTTAATCCTTATTCAAATTGCGCAGGGAGACGGGGTAAGTGGCAGACTACGTGCGATAAATGGCAATCATGGGGGGCAGGCATGATGGAGGTATTGCTTTTGCTTTTTGAGGAAGACGTTGCATTGGTATCAACGACGCCTGTCGGCCTAGAGAATCAAATAGACAATGTTGTGCTTATTTCAAAGTCTCTGGATTTGAGGCTAAACACTGAAAAGACCAAAGTTTTGGTGTTCAGAAGTGGTGGTCATCTAGCTTCGGGTGAAAAATGGTTTCTTGACGGTACTCCACTTGAGGTGGTAAATCGATTTAAGTACCTTGGCTACATCCTAACGACAAAACTGTCCATTGATACTACAATAAATGGTCTAGCAGTGAGAGTGAAGCAGAAGGAGTTCAGGTTTTAAGAGCAACTGAAATGTTCACAAACATGTTTGGCGCGCAAGTTCTGGCGACGTTACTGTACGGGTCGGACATTTGGGGTCTCCAAAGATGTGTGAAGATAGAGAGGACACATATTTTCATTTGCAAGAAACATATGGGACTTTATTCGAGGCCTCCAAGCCACATGATTTACGGAGACCCCGGAAAACTTCCGATCTCGATCAATAGTGGTGTTAGGGCCGTAAACTACTGGTTAAAACTGTAATACATTGTGCAAGATCGAGTCCCAAAGCAAGCATATAGAATGCTATTGAATTTATGTATTGTTGCCGACAGAAACTGGACAGGATTAGTGAAGAACTGCCTATTCCAATTGGGTTTTGGCTTTGTGTGGATTAAATGGAGGAGTCGGCGATGAGAAACGTTTTCTAATACAGCTCAAGCAAAAAATGAAAGATGAAAGATATGCAAGGTTTGACTGCAAAGAACAGAAGTGATGAAAGATATGTATGGTACTCATCCTTCAAACAAAACTTTGGTAAAGAAAACTATTTAAATGTATTTGATGTGAATACATTCAGAGATGCATTCTTCCGCTTTCGGTTTGGCATTAATGGTTTGCTCATCAACAAAAGGTATGCAGGTATTCAAGACACCAAATGTCCATTGAGTAAAGAAAGGGAGAAAGAAGAGCATGTTTTACTGTCATGTCCTGCATATGCTGAACTGAGGGTAAAATATATAGAAAGACTAGCCGTGTCGCGGCAAGGCTTCGCGCCCATTTACTTATCTTACTGACCCATATACTCCTGTGTCTCATGCAGCTTCGCCGCCTTCGACACAGTCGTCCATTGTTTACTTATTTATTTGGCTTCAAAATTCAAAAGGCTTCAAAAACTGTGGAAACGTATAAGTGTCGCACAGACACACACACAGACACACACACAACTCAATTATATATAGATATTCCGAATGCAAAAATGGAAAGCTATAGCCTGCAAAACTTTGATGGGGGGAAAGTAGAAAAATTTGACGAGATCTCTAGCAACGTTCATATTTTATGCGCTTAGACTGAGAGCAAAAAACAAGAAGATAGACGTGTCTCAACGCTCGTTCCAGATACATAATATGTTTTTTTTTTCAATAATAGTGCACTTAAACATATTTACAGTTGTACATGTATGCTTGCCTGAATGAAAAGTTTGTACATTTTCCTGCATGAATTCCATGTATGATGATGATTCAGTAGAGAACCATTGTGTTGCAACATGAGAGCACCACATACAACATGTTAATACAGTTCAGTTCAGTTCTCTCGCTCTCTCGCTCACTCTTGCTATCATTCTCTCTCTCTCTCTCTCTCTCTCTCTCTCTCTCTCTCTCTCTCTCTCTCTCTCCTGTCTCTCTTCCTCCCTCTCTCTCTCTCTCTCTCTCTCTCTCTCTCCTGTCTCTCTTCCTCCCTCTCTCTCTCTCTCTCTCTCTCTCTCTCTCTATCTCTCTCTCTCTCTCTTTCCCTCGCTCTCTTTCCCTTGTGTGTGTGTGTGTGTGTGTGTGTGTGTGTGTGTGTGTGTGTGTGTGTGTGTGTGTGTGATTGTGTGTGTGTGTGTGTGTGTGTGTGTGTGTGTGTGTGTGTGTGTGTGTGTGTGTGTGTGTGTTTGTGCGCGCGTGTGCGAGTGTGTGGTGTTTGTAAGTGGTG